>VDFB02212599.1:0-144641 GCA_007258455.2 Sequoia sempervirens | reverse complement strand
TTTCTTTCTTCTTTCCTTTTTTGTATGCATTTTGGACTCCTCTAGGTCGACATCTTCATCAACGCTCGCGTCCGAATCTATATGCATGTCATCCCTCAACTTATCAAATCTTTCATCTGTCTTTACGCTTTGGTAAGGAGCATCAAGGTGTTGGATTTCTTGTCGGTAGACCCATAAATCCTTAATTCTTTCCTCACTCAATTTTTCTTGTTTTAACAGCTGACTATGGAGGGTAGTCCCCATTTTACGCTTCTCATTATATTTTGCTAACTAGAGGTAGAATTGAAGCCATGGCAATATCATCAGCAGGAATATAGGCCAGGTCCACCAACACATCATCATGCTCCTCCATTGGACTTCGCTGCTTTTCCCAATATGACTAGGGGCTGTGAGTTACCTTGATGAATTCGTTACTCAAGTCATCAAAGGGGTTACAATTCTATTTGTCACAGATCATCACTAGCCCCAAATGACCCAACTTTTCTTCCAGCAGCTTGTGCGACTACTTCTTCATCATAACCACCCACTTGAAGGTTAGCGAACATTTGAAGAATCCTCTATTGCCCCTTCCTCCACAAAATTTATAATCAATAATGGACATCTGATTGAACATTTCAAGGGCTAATACCCTGTGTGACATACTCTGGGAGTCGAAATGGCTCCTCTATAAAGTCATGCATATAGATGAATGTGAAATCCCTCCCGAGGAACTAGTTGCATTTAGGAGTGAAGCTTTGCATCCACTTTGTCTGGTCCGTGGAAATTCGATAGATACAACCATTCTTATCGAAGTCTTGCAAAATTGGAGTTAAAAAAAACTTCAAAAATGCATAATAGTCATGTGTTACGGAAAGGAGGGGAGTCCATACAGAAATTGGATTTTTGGCTCCTTCATCAGTAAAAATAGATAATGGTATCATTTTACAGAAGAAGTTGGGGTTCTGGTATAAGAACATATGAGCAAGCAAGGAAGGGAACCTAAACTTGTGTTGCATCTTGTACTCCCGTATCTGACTCATCATTTCTCGGTAAATGACTACTGCAAAGTCATACCAAAATAAGGACTTTTGGCTTTGCAGCTGAAAACCCAAACCCAACTGAAATTCTTGCACCCATTTGTCTTCGTCCAAGCTACAAAAAAATGCTATCATGGAGAGAGCATCCTGCATATCTTGCTTGAAGGTGTTGTGCGCAACTGGAATTACTGGCGGCTCTTTGCAAAATTCCTTAGGCCTCTGCATTTCCACATTATAGAAGTCCAAAGCTTTGTCTCTACCCTTCCAAAAGATGCACCCATCTTCTGGAGTAAATGTATCCATTAAGCTCACTTTAGAGTGTTTCACTGGGATACACAGCATGCTCTAGATAGCATCTTTGATGATGTTGACTCTCAGCGTTCGACCTTCGATGGTGTGGGTATCTGGGTTAAAGTGTTCAATGGCCTCGTGGATGAGCTCTGGACAATAATGCATAGAGGGGACCATATATTGTGGAAGACCGTTGAACCATAGCTTATATGCCATTTTATTTTCATTTTCCTCTTCCCTTTTCATTATTTTGCATGCTCCTTCCCTAAGAGTCTTAGGGTTCTTCGTGAGGATGGGGTCATGGATATTATCCCATTCCTCCTTTATCTGGCTTTGATCCCTGATAGTTTTGGGCTTGTCCAGGGCGTGCGTGTAAACCCATTCTGGTTTTTCCAGCATTCCAGACGATGTGTAAGAGGTGTCATCAAAGATATTGACTATTGGTGTTGCTACCATGTCATCATACAAGCTCTAGGTGGCCTCGACCTATGCCTCTATCTGAGAACTTTCTGCCATTTTCCTTTTGTTGGAGATTTTTGCTCAGCTCAAATCTTTTGTAGTTTGTTTCAGCTCTATTTGTGCTCAACACTCTTGCTCTAGGTAGTGTGCTCAAAAATATTTTTACAATGTTAGTTTCTTGCATGCAATACTTGGCTATTTCTTTCTTAAGGTGGCTAACAATGCTCGCCTTTTAGCATTAAATTCAACATGTACTTCCAATTCTCTGGCTTGTGCGAAATGAATTACTTGCCATTTTTGAAATGACCATAATTGATAATGACGATTTGACAATTATGTCGTACGATACGATTTCCTTGGAACTTGAGCCGACAATTTGAAGGCAACTTAGGCTTCTCATGCTTTGGCAATTAATATTAAAAAATAATAATTAAATCCAAAGACACAATAATCACTTGACAATATTTTCATTCCTTTTTGGAATTTGAGAAGTTCCTGAAGAATGACACATCAACATCTGGCCGTATAGACTACTACCGATGAGTGCCACCAGCTTATGCTAATTAATTAGCCCTTATTTATCCTACACACAACAAACTGTACCTAGTAGATGCAACTGGATGGGAAATTTGAGCAAGCCCTGGTGCGATTTTCAAGTTTGTACTTGATCAACATCATGCTTATGGCATGCAAATTACCACACATATCCTGGCTATTTCTATAAATAGGTGCTTAGGCAATAGCGAAATCACACAACAATTTTAGCAGAATTGGTAATAGGAAATTGGCTTAGAATTTAGTGTTTAGGCAGCTGAGTAGAATTGCATAGAGTTAGGCTTAGGAAATTTGTGTAGAGCTAGTGTCAGAAAGTTGCATAGAGCTTGCCACCATGAATACCCCAATCATGCTAGTATGTAAGAAATCTCAGACAACCTTCCTTGGCGAATTCTCGGCTAGGTGTCTTAAAAGAATGACCAAGAATAAGCATTCTTTGGCCATTATAGCAATGAAGTGGGTTATGGGAAGGATTGTATTGAATATGAAGACAAGTACATAATTAATATTGATGTATGCTCTTTCTTTTTCATGTCCATGATTGACATCCAGGTTCCCAAGCCATTGATTCTTCGCCTGGTGCTTGAAATATTTATGAAGAAGTATCTGGGTGGCCTCGGAGAGGTGGTGACAAATGTTGCATTTGGTATAGGCTTGCCAATGGCGAGCGACCTCCGAAAGTACATTGAATAAGACGCAGTAGTACCATGGGTGTTGTTCCTGAGCAGTTTTTACATTTAGTTACAAGAAGAGTGTCATCAAAGGGTAACCCATGCATGCCACTTCCTATTTCACTTGTACGGTGGTGCCTTCTCATGACATTGACGGTATACCAATGTCAAGAACCCGATGTTCCCTTCACTGTTGTTCTCATGCATCCTGCCGTTAGTCCTTGATGATGAAATTTAGATGTTGTTGTTGATGCCCTCTCTCCCTTTCCCATGACTAGAAAACTTTTATGCTTTAAGAAATCTTCTGTTTGTTAACATGTTTTGTATATACGCTTGGAAAAAAGGCTTTACCATAAAAAGATATGAAGAAGATACAAAATATATATAGATATACTTTAAAAGCATGGCCTCTGAGCCATTTTGACAATGTACTTATCGAATTATATAAATATAATGAAATTACAACTTATATTATCATTTTGTCTCCTCCACTTTTTGATTTTGCAATGTGTGTTCTCTTTTCTTTTCCTACATATATGTGTTCCAAAGGTTTTTATACCATTCTCGTTGGTGTTCCAACCTGATCCTTTTGATGAGTCGAACTAAATTTTTGTTAGTCGACTCAGCCAGGCCATTCCCCTGTGGGTAGTAATTTGATGATGTTTTCAAGAATATGTCATGTGTGAGTGTGAATTGACATATCTTAAAGCCTAAGAAAGCCTTGGCGTTGTCAAAGATGATGGTTTTGGGCAAGTTGAATCTCATCACCAGTTCTTCGAGGAAGTCCACTATCTCCGCCTCTATCGCATTCTTCAGGGGCATGGCTTCAGTCCACCTGATGAATTAGTCCATTTCCAATAGAATCCATTTGTGTCCGGTGTTGGAGGCGGGGTTGATCATCCCAATGAAATCAAGGCACTATTGTGCAAATGGCTCATCAACCACTATCGGATTGAGGGACATTGTAGAGTTTTTTCTTCTTCCTGTGAAGAATTGGCATTCCTTGCAAAATTTTACCAAGGAGTATGAGTCGTTCAATAGCGTAGGCTAGAAGTGCCCAACACACATGATTTTGATGGTGGTGGTCATTGCAGAGAATTGCTTGCCCGTAGGACTTTTGTGGAAAGTTTCAAGAATTCTTTTCACTTGCTCCATGGTGACACACCACAGTAGAATGCCATTGAAGTTCCTTTTGAAAAGGATCCCTTCGATGAGGGCATATCCGATGTTCTGTAGTCAGTAGAATCTTCACTTTTGAGAAGGAAGGCTCGGCGGATATTTTCCTATGTGCATGAATCTCACCCTATCTGCCAGCTAACAGCCTTCAGACTTGGACCCATTGGTTAGAACCAGCTCCGGTTGCTCTTCTTCGACTGTCATTTCCTTGTCGTGCGCCAAATACTCACACAATCTTCTTCCTTGGACAGTTTTCGTAGGCTTGACCTTAATGTTGTATTCAAGTATCTTAGTGATCCAATTATCCCTCTTTTTGGCGATTTCTCCCTCCATGATGTACTCACGCACACTAAAATGTGCAACATAGACAATCACTTTGTTGCAAGATATTAGGTGTTGAAACTTCTTGAGTCCCTTAATAATTGTGAGTGCTTGCCTCTCTACGAAGTTGTAGATTGTTTGATATTCCTTTAAGGTTCGAGAGTGAAATGCTATCAAATGTTCTCCCTTTCCTTCATCGTCCTTTTGAGTTAAGACAATACCAATGCTTGACTTGATGTTGAATACATACATTATGAAGTCCGTTGATAGGTCTGGATTGACCAACATAGGAGCTGAGGAAATAGCATCCTTAACCTTCTTGAAGGCTTCTCTAGCTTCTTTAGTCCATTTGAATAATTGATCCTTTTTTAGCATAAGAGTTGTGTAATTATTCCTACAAAATCTGAAATGAATTTGTTTACAAAATTTACCTTCCGTAGGAAAGATTGGACTCCTTTCTTGTTGAACAGTAGGGGACGTTCTTTGATTACTTTCACCTGCTTGGGATCAATTGCAATTCCTTCTTTGGACACTACATGTCCCAATAGCTTGCCTTGCGGTACTCTGAAGACACATTTTTTTGGGTTCATGGATACCCCAAACTTCTGGCATTTTTTAAAAACCATCTCAAGGTGATCAAAGTGATCATCCTTATGTTTTGAGAATACAGTTAGATCATCCAAATAGATTAGGATAATCTTGTTAATCAATTTTCGCAAAGCGATATCCATTGCCCGCTGGAAAGTGGCTCCCGCATTTGAGAGGCTGAAAGGAATTTTAGCATATGCGAACATTCCCCACTTGGTAGTAAACGTTGTTTTGTGTTGGTCCTCTTCATTGACCCAGATCTGATTGTAATCAGAGAAGCTGTCTAGTAGAGAAAACATTTCTGACCCTGCCACTATTTGTAAGATTGACTCTATAGAAGGCAATAGGTAGTGGTCTTTTAGGGATGCTCTATTCAAGTCTCAAAAGTCAACACAAAAGCGAATATCTCCATTCTTCTTTTAGGCTGGAACTAGGTTGGATACCCATGTGTTGTGCTTGATTGAGAAGACGATCTGAGACTAAATTAGCTTTGTCATCTCTTGTGCCATCAGGGCTTTGATCTTCAGATTCAGTGGCCTCTATTTTTGGCGGATGGGTTTTGCACCTTCCATCAACTCTATTGTATGCTGGATGATGTCGAGATCGTATCCCTTGAGGAGATCATATGACTAGGCCACTACTTGATATTTCTCACAAAAGTTGATGAGCCTCTCTTTATCATGATGCAAAACATCTTTCCCAACTTTGAGCTTTCTTCTTTCTCTGACCTGAAGTTCTGCATAGTCTCTTTTGTTTGCTACAAACTTACTTTTATCATTTCTAATTGCATTGTCACAATCAAACATGTTTTCGAGAGTGACAAGTCCCTTCGGAAGCTTATTAGACCTTAGCTGAATATTTTGTTCGTTGTAGGCCTCAACAATCTTTGGTTGGAGTTGGTCAGAAAATTATCCCGACTGTTGGATGAATGAGGCGATGTGTTCATCATTGTCAAATACTTGCCAGCTCTGATCATTATCTGGAATCAACGGTCGGACTATCAGTCGTATAGAGTGTTTGTTATGAATTAGGTTAGAGACAAGGTCAAACTGAGATCCGATTGCAGCCATATGGTCTGCATCAACATTTTGTTCTCAGGGCATTGTCTAGATGTTGAAGACTTCAAAACCCTCTATTAGGTTCCAAAATCTATGTCTATAGGATCTCATTCAGACATTCTTGGCTGTGGAAATCCCTTAGACTTGGTTGACTACTAGTTCAGAATCTTTGAGCACCATTAATTGCTTGATGCCCATCCGTTGCGCAAGGCTTAGACCTTGCACTGGGCCTTCATTTTTAGCTTCATTTTTTGAATAAGCGAACTGGAAGCGGAAGGACCAGAGTGTATTTTCATTGTGTGGGGATGTCAAATATATCCCAGCTCCTGCACCAACTTTGCATCTTGCTCCATCAAAATGCAGCGTCCATAGCTCTGAGGCTTGACCGTTCTTAGGTTCCTTTATGACCTTCGAAAGCACTTGATCTTCATCATAGATGACATAGGTACCCAACCCAGTTGCAAGATAGTTGCTAAAAGGTTTAGTGTCTATGTATTCGCTCAAGATAACTTCCTCTAAATCGGCCCGATCTTTGGTCACTTTTTCATCTTCTAGAAACTGGGTGCAATATGTTTCCTCCTTAGTGAAAGAGGTATGAGTAGCCTCAAAGTTGATCATAGTTTCATTGGCCACATGTTCTGAATGCAGAGCTTCAGACACTATTTTCATTTTAGCTCTGTGCTTGTTCCTGAGGATCAAGTGTGACCAATCCAAAGACAGGTATTCACCTATCTTTGAGGTGAATTCTCGGGATAGGTAGAGATCAAACATGGGAGGAACGTCTATGATCACAATATCTTGCAGAACTATGATGCTATGGTATGAGAACATAGTCAAGGGGAGATCTTTGATGATGCCTACAGTTTCAACTTTGTTTCCATCAAGCTGCATAACCCCCCTCTTTAAAGATTCATAACTAAGTCCTAGGGCTTCAACTATCTTCTTGGGCATGACTGTAGTGCTAGCACCAGAATCAATTATGGCATTATGCAATAATTTCTCTCCTACAATAAGAGTTAGGAAGAAGGGTTTCGGTTTCAATTTATCTCTAACCTCGGTAGAGACTTCCTCTATGTTATTTGTGAGAAATTTGGCAGGAGGTGATGGATCAATAGCCTTCCCCTTGAGCGATTGTTCTGTTGGCTCAATGACTGGATCCTCCTGGAGAGCCTTCTGTAGCAATTTCTTCTGCTTTGAAATAGCTAAGATATCCCAAAGAGACACATTAGCTGATGATTTTTTCAATTGTTCCACCACCTTGAATGGTGGCGAATTTGGAGGCTTCTACTCCTTAGCTCTAGTTACAACAATTTCCCTTCACAGCGGACATTGTTGTGCCACTACAGAGGTACTGGGTGTCTAGTTGGAAGCACTTTTGGGCTACAGATTGACTAGTTGTGGGACAACTAGTTCACCTATGAAACTCCTTTTTGAGTGAGTGTTGTAATTAGATTGCACTTGCAGGGTTTTTGATGGGGATGCATCATTGGCGAACACTGCCTCTTCTTCTTCCATCCATGAGGAGAGTGTGTGATCAAGAGAAATATATGTTTCTTGCTCCAAGGACATCCCTTGCATTTGCGCAATGAGCACTGCATTTTCCATTTGCGAAGAGGCTTATACATAACCTACATGGTCTGTCGTTGCACCTTGGCTGCGTTGTTCTGCCACTTTTTGTTGTAGATTCCAATGTGGGAAATTTTGGGGCATATGTGCATCTCACAAGGGAAGCACCAAGGGTTGATGTTATCAACTAGATTATTTTTCTGTACTGTCAGCTCTCTGCTTGAGCTTGGGTTAGCACTTTGCAGTGGAGTGGGTATCAACACTATCTGATTAGTTGTTTGAGCCTATGGGTTTGTGCGAGCGCCTCCTTGGAACTATTTTTGTTGGTAGAATATCTTCCACCTTGATAAATTTGATAGGCTGGCTTCGGAGGTGTAGATTAGTTCCACTTGATAATAGTTATTTCGTTGGCCATAGCTCACAACATCTCCTTGACGTCACTTATCTTATCCTTTGAAGAGTTGGATGTGGAAGCAACATTTCATGGTGTGACCGGATATGTGTACATGGATTGAGGAGGAGCAGGTGCATTGGTAGATGGCATTCCTTGGGTGGGAACTGACATCTCGGGGAACATGGGCATGATGGGTCGAGGTAGCAACATCCTGGCGTCTATTAGACTATTCTCTGCTTTGACTGCGATACTATATGTGTTTGGTATAGTGGTTCTGCCAAGAGACTGGATCATCATCGAGATGTCGGTGTTGATGGATTTTAGGTAAAACATGAACGCCAAGTCAACTGACGGGCATATAGCAACCTAAATTCTTTGCTAAGTTATATGGAACTGAGCGTTGAAGTTAGTCATGGCTTCATATGGGGCCCACTTTATGATTTCTAGCTGATGATATTACGAAGACTTGTCTCTATCATTTGAGAATCTTTCATAGAAAGGGTCTCCAAGTTGATCCCAAGTAGTAATGGTATTAGCTTGCAACATGCGATACCAATCTAGTGCCTTACCTTTGAAAGAGGCTGCGAGCAACCTTAGCGTTGCATTTTGGTTTGTAACTCTATGCACTAGACACACATCTGCCACATCTTGCAGATGTTCAAATGGTGTTCTTGAGCCATCTCCGGTAAACTTAGGTATAGCTTTTAAAGCGAAGACCGATATAGGGGCCCAAATGGTGGGTGCTACTGGTGCTACAAGAGGACTTCCCGCATCTCATACCACACAATGTTTGTTAGCAGTGGGAATCATGGCTAGCAGAAGGGGCAGGGGAAGCGAAACATTCACCATTTGGGTCGCGGCTTGTACTGTTCCTACTGGCGACACTAGCAAACCAAGATTATTCATTGTTTGGGATCTAGTAACCCTCTTTAGATTTAGGTTCATTTAAGCAGTCCCACCGGTGTGCCAAAAAAAAGAAACTGTTGATGCCAAAAGTTGGTAAGGTAACAACCTTTATGGGAAACTCAGTTAACGGGGGAACCAATTGTGCTAAACTGAGTGACCTTCGGGTTTTAAAGAAGTCGGCTTGTTCTGTAATTGGGTTTTGGAATGGGAAAAGGAAGCTGATATAAAAAATAAAGGTCTAACTAAGGCGATGCACCAAGGAATAGATATAGGTACAATAAATCTATCTTTTGGGATTCGATTTAAGGGCTCGATCAACAATCTGCTATGTTCCAGAATGACAAAAATCAAAGATGAAAGCCTGAATATTTTATACAATAACATAAAATAACTCTCATACACATTTACTAAAAAGAGGAGTCAAATACATGATCTAAACCAATAAAATTGTATTAAAATCATAGAAGTTTTGCAAATAAGTAATTCAGGACAATAATGACAAAATATAATGTTCTATCAAATAGCTTAAGAAAAACAAAAAGGCCGAACAATGACACAGTCTGAGAGTCTCATACAATAACCTAAAAGCAATACAAAAGGACTGGTGTCTTTCCCTAATTTTTTTGTATCTTCCAAACTCAATTTTGGAAGGAAGAAGTAGTATATATAGCTAACAATCCCACCATCTGGTGGGCCAGTAATAGAAAAGATTTTGTATCTCGAGTAATGATGCCTTCAACAATGTTTCCCTTTGGTCGTTGCAACAAAAAAAAATTAGGGCATTGAAAATGGTCGCTCCCCAACTAGATGCATCCCCTGTGAATGATGGAAGTGGTCTCAGAAAAACCCTGTGCAGACAAGTATCATTCACCTACAAAGGAAGTAAATACACGCGGTAGCTTGGCAAGGCACGTAGCTTGCTCTCGCCTTCCTTTCGATGAAGTCTGCGAGAATAAGAAACGTGGCACCACGTTAGATCCCGCTCGTTGATTCCTCCTCCTTGTGTTAGAAGACGACATAGTGAAGACACATGGAGGCATTCCTTACTATCGACGCCAACTGTGGGGTCCACTAAAAAAGTATGTAGATGAAAGCTACGTGGCACGCAGTTAGGGCCCGACTAAAAAGTGAAGGGAAGCAGCCATGAAGAGCCCATGAAATCGACATGTGGAAGCATGGCGTGAGCCGGTAGGAGAGCGAAGGAAGCAATCATTGCAAAGAGTTCCTGACGAACACGTGGCAGTAGTGGACGGATCTCTTCAAAAAGGGGCTCGATGATGTTTAAAAAATTGAGGTGCGGACTGGTACTCACAAAATAAAGACCACCCAGAGGGAGCTCAAGGAATTTGACATTCACAATATTAATGGTGAATATTTTAGATATATCTTCAAGATCAAATTTGTTTCCCTTTTAGATCAAAATATTAGCTTCTTTATTTAGTTTTAGATCCACTCACATAGGTCAAGACTACTTGTGTAACAAGCCCAACGTTTTACCTATTTTTTTCATCTAAGTTTAACCCATATGTGAATAGTTTAAGTTTACTAACACATAGTAATAATTTTTTTTCATATTTTTCCATTTTAATAACAAATATGCATATTCGAAATAAACCCATTTCAAATTTTCATTGCATTAATAAAGTAACATTACATAATCCCAAGTAATGATTTCCTTTTTCAAACACATTTTTCATAAATATACAAGATCATGATTACATACATAGATTTCAATAGCTCAATGTAATAAAGTATAAATGGTCTAGATATCCCTCATTGGGCATTCATCCTCAAATTTTAGCTACTGACTACATGAGGGAGAGTATCATCCAAGCGCTTTTTCGCCAATCACGTACTTACTATTGTCCCCTGTATATCTACTTAACTGGTAAGATGGCCCTACCCTTCAATGAAGAGGTTGGTTTGGTAACCCTCATAATAATAATATCCTACCTAAGTATGGTGTTGTGTTCTACATATCTAAAGCTTACCATATAGTGGATACATGCCTACATGCATGCCATTCCCAGTCTAGTTATGCAATCTTGGCTCATAGTGAACCGACAGTGTATGCAGTGGCAACTTACACTACTTTGGCCAAAGATTTGATCATTACATATCAAACTCACTTTTTAAGGAGTGGTGTCTCACTTCTATGAAGTGGAAGTTGTATGTTCACCCACCCTCTTGCTCAAATTGGTAAATAACATGACCACATTAACTCTCAAAGAAGATTATTCCATAACATGATTCCTTTCCAAAAGGTAATGTACATTCAAGTGATCTAACTGGCCATCTAGGTTACTCCCAACCTTGGTTTATCCTAATCCCAAGAACAAACCTCATTTTATACCTAGGTTTACATAATATCACAAATTGACATTCTCAACATAGTACTTCTACATCTTACCATTTTCCAAACATTTCAATTAATGCTTATCATACATTTGACTTGCAATAACCTATATATTATAATAATATATTCTAGTTACCTTTATTTAACAAATAAATCACATAATTTTATATAATAGATATATGTATATTCATTCTAATAAGATTTCACCATTCAACATATAAGAAAACTTTATATAAAATGCAATCACCAATTCCTAAAGCACTTGCAAACACATGACAATCAATAGAAGAGAAGAAAAAATAAGAAGACTAGCATGCTTGGAAATTTCACTTCCAATGGAGAAATTGTTGTCAAGCTCAATTGAAAAGACTTTGTTTGTTGCTCCTACTTTTACCTTATCTCCAATTCTAGCTTCTTTCCCAACACTCAAAAACTCTCAAACAAATAATTCACAAATACTCAAGAATTATCTCACACCTCACTACTTGCACTCAACACTACTTGCACAAAGAAAAACTATACTAGAATGGAAACAAATGATTTTCAAATGAATGAATGCTAAAGACTAAGAGGTTTCCCTTTGTTTATACTAAACATTGAGAAACTTAATGCTATAGTTTAGCTCCTCAAATCACCACCTTTTCCATCCTATTGACACCTCTAAAAATGATAACACAAATCCAAAACCAACTCCTTTAAACAGGTTGACTAAACATAATTGGTTGAATTATGGCAGCTAAAAGAATTAGAACTCAAACACATATATAGTCCAAGTGAAATCAACTTCTTATTCATGGTTGAGTCGCCACATTCCAATCATCTTGCAAAAAATTTACTAAGTCAAAGCATCTACTATGGTTTCCTTATAGCTTTCTATCACTCAACAATGCTCCTTTCATGCCAAGTTTCTACCCATGGCGCTAAGAATGGTGGCATCTAGGAAAATAAAAAACACACTCTCTTCAAGCCTTCTTCCATATCGTGGATTTGACCAAATCTAATGCCTTGCAACAACTATGTGGCTTTTATTTTACATAGTAACTTTATTATTTAAATGCATTCCCTATTTACATGGCACAACAATATACTTTCAGTTTTATTTCATATACTTTGCATTTTCATCGACTCACTTTATGCACTGCACTTTATTCGTTGGTTTATGAGTATTCATAGCTTATACTATGTTCATAGTATCACATAACGTATGCATACCATTTGGTTTAAACATTGTTTATTTTGTTCGAATGATATATGTGTGATGTTTGGTTTAAAATTGCTTATTTACTTCACATTATATATACAATGATATCTTTTCATATCATTCAATGTATTTAACAATATATATTATAATGGTTTATCATTATAATATATATGCATGTATTAACGTATATATTAAAATGGGATGGATATCAACATGGAGCGGGATAGATTTGGGTGTGTGATGGGTGAGTGGGAGAGAGGATTTGAATTTCCTGGGTGGCAACGGGTGTTTGGTTCAAATGCTGCTCATTCTGGGCTGGGGGATGGACTTTCTGGGGATGCGACAGGTGAGAATGCAGACGATGGATAAGAGGGAGTAGTGTCCAAGGATTGGGGCCCAAAGAAAGGCAGGGATCCAGGTGGAAAGGTGGCATCTGAAGGTAAGTTCTCCCCTAACTCTTCTTCGAAGGATGGGGCTTGTGGGTTCAGTTGCCTTGGAAACCAGGCCGAGGATAAAAAATTGAGGGATCACTCACGGGAGGATCCAAAGAAGAAGTGGGTTTCACTATTTGGAACCAAGCCGGTTGGAAAATCTATTTTTCCTCTGGTAAGCAATATTTCGTCCCCTGTGAGTGGGAAGTTTTCTATACTTGTTCCTGACCTTGTTATAGACCATAATGTTTCTCTAATGGAGGCATCTCTGGTTGGAAAGTTTATGGGTCCACAACCAAATATTGAGGTTGTCAGGGACTTTTCTAAGAAGAGATGGAGAGTAAAAGGGCAAGTAGAGGTTGCAGCCCTACCTAAGGGTTTTTTCTCTTTTGCTTTCTCTTGTGAAGAAGATAAACTAGCAGTTTTGTGTGGTGGTCCTTGGGTCATTGGCAAGTCATCTTTGGCTATCAAGAAGTGGTCCCTAAAAATGGATTTCTAGGATGCTTCCTTTGTGGCAGTGCCTGTTTGGGTGCGATTACCCAGACTACCACTGGAGTTTTGGAATGAGGATGTTTTAAGGGAGATTGCTAGTTCCTTTGGGGAGCTCCTATCCATTGATTCTATGACTGCATCTAGAGAGAGGTTTATTTTTGCTAGAACTTGTGTGGGGATTACCCAGTCCTCAGATCTCCCCTCACCGATTGAAATAGTATCAAAACTCAAAAAATGGACTCAGAATGTTGAGTTTTAGATTCTACCCTTTGTGTGTTTTACATGTAAATTTTTTTGGCATTGGGCGAAGAAATGTCTGAAAAATAAGCCTAAACCTAATGAGAAGGTGGCTCCTAAGGAGACTAAGATGTGGAAGGCTAAAATGGTGGAGAGCCTCAAGAGGAGGAGAACAAAGGAGACATAATTGGGGAAGGCCAGAGAGATAGTGGAGAGCATATTCCCAGCCCGAAAAAAAAGAAAGATGAGGTTTCTGGCAAAGGAAATGATAATATTGCTAATACTGAAAGAGAGGTTAAAGACTCTAACATAGCAGATGAAGACTTGAGAACAAGGGATTCCCAGGAGGAGGATGAAAAAGCAAAAGGAAGGAATGTTGTAAAGATGAATGAGAGCTTGAATGTAATCCCAGATTCAATGACTGATAGGTTGGAGGAAACATCTCATTCTGATCAGAGTAAGGTAAGAGGAGTAGAGGATTTTGAGAAGTCTGGCGAGTCTCATTCTAGTCAAGATGAGACTCAAAGCTCTTCGAAGATTGTGAAGTCTACATTTGGGAACTCAGTCGAATCTCCCA
This sequence comes from Sequoia sempervirens, assembly GCA_007258455.2. Taxonomy (NCBI): domain Eukaryota; kingdom Viridiplantae; phylum Streptophyta; class Pinopsida; order Cupressales; family Cupressaceae; genus Sequoia; species Sequoia sempervirens. The sequence goes on along the minus strand of VDFB02212599.1, from coordinate 130,346 downwards.
GGGGGAGGAATGATGTTAGCCACTCCCTACTAAATAGAGCTGTTGTATCAAATGACATTATGGATGGGAAAGAGTTTATGGGTCTAGAGGATTGAGATCTAGAAGAAGAGAACCTATACACTAAAGTTGAGAAGAAGAAGAATAAGAAGGGGAATAATACAGTGGAAGTTTCTACAAGAAACAAGGCTAAAGCAGATGTGGGGGTTCTAAAAGGTTCGGGCAGGAAAACAACTAAATGGCATAGAGAGCAGGAATGTTTTCAAAATATTGCGGATGGAACTCAAAAAGCCATCCTAGATTTATGTAGAACTCCATCCAAAAAATGAAGGTTATGTCATGGAACATTCGAGGACTAAATAGTTCCCATAAACAAGAAATTTTGTGCAATTTTGCTAGGGACCATAAGCCTGACATCTTAATTATTTAGGAGTCCAAAATGTCCAAAGATCGGGTGGAGAAGATTAATTTTTTTAAGAATGGTGGAGTGCAGGGCAGTAGTTCTGATGGGGCCTTTGGGGGTTTGGCGAAATTTTGGAACCAGGAGCACATTCAAGGCACTTAGATTTTGGAAGATGCAAATCATGTGGCCACTAGATTTAAGCATATCAGAGATGATTTAAGTTGGATCTTATCTAATATCTACATGCCCAATAGTAAGAATGCTAGAAGGAGTTTTTGGAAAAGACTTGAGTATTTTAGATCCTGTTTTCCACAAGAGAATTGGATTATCATGGGGGATTTTAATACACCTTTTTTGGGATCTGAAAAATTTGGTGGATCTCAGATTCAGTTAGATAGTAAGATGGATCTGATGGATTTTATTAATTCTCAATGTTTGCATGATGTGGACCTCAAGGGGGATACCTACACCTGGTCTAATAGGAGGGTTGGGAATGTTGTTATTCAAGTTCGGCTTGACAGGGCTTTAATTTCGGATAACTAGTTGAAGGACTACTTTTTCTCGTTAAATGCTCTCTCCAGAATTGGGTCAGACCATTTCCCAATAAGTCTTGTGGCTGAATCTGTGTCAAGTAAGAGAAAATTTCCTTTCAAATTTGAAAAAATGTGGCTATCTCATCCTAATATATTTAATTGCATTCAAGAATGGTGGGACATAAATGTTAGTGGTTCTTCCATGTTTAGAGTGGCTAAGAAGCTTGGAGAAGTCAAGACCAAGGTCAAGACCTGGAATAAGGAATTTTTTGGGGATATTTTTGAGACTAAAGCTGCTATCCAACAAGATTTAAGGGACATTCAAGACTGTATCTAGAAAGAAGGCTATGTGGGAGATCTCCTTCCTAAGGAAAATTAAATTCTTTCTAGATATCATAATATTATCTCTAAAGAAGAGGATTACTAGAAATAGAGATCTAGATACGTTTGGCTTTCTGATGGGGATAAGAACACAAGGTTTTTCCATCTGACCACCATGAAACATAGGGCCTCCTATTGAATCTCCTATATTATGAAGGATGGGGTCAAAATTGAGAAGGAGGAAGAGATTAGGAGTGAGGCCATTCAATTCTTTGCTAACTTCCTTTCTTCTGACGAGGAGTTGGATGTGGATGCTCAATAGACTCTTATTGAGGCTATTCCTAATGTCTTGAATGATCATCAAAACAAACTTTTGACAGCAATCCCCTCACAGGATGAGGTTAGGAAGGCAATTTTTTCTTTCGATGGTAATAAGGCCCTTGGTCCTGACGGATTCCCCATGTAATTTTTCCAAGGTTTTTGGGAAATTGTTGCTGATGATGTGACTAGTGTTGTTAAAGAGTTTTTTGGAGCTAGGAAACTACTGAAAGAGCTTAATGCTACTTTTATTGTTCTCATACCTAAATTCCCTGGTGCTAATTCTTTTGATTCTTTCTGACCTATTAGCTTATGCAATTATTTTTTTAAGATCATCTCTAAAGTAATAACTTCTAGACTTTTGGGGGTTCTTTTGATGTTGATTTCTCCCCAGTAGAGTGGTTTTGTTCTGGGCAGGTAGATTCTGGATTCTATTATAACGGTTCATGAGAATATCCACTCCCTTGAAGCTTAAAGAAACCAAAGATTTTTTCTCAAGATGGATATGGCTAAGGCCTATGATAGGGTGGATTGGAATTTTTTGATCAAAGTCTTAAAAGATTTTGGGTTTTCTGAAAGATTTTTACAAATGATATGGGAACTTATCTCTACCACCAGTACCTCAGTTATCATAAATGATTCTCCTTCCCATTTTTCTAAGGTGTCAAGAGGAGTCAAACAAGGGGATCCTGTCTCTCCTATTCTTTTTACTCTGATGGCAGAAAGTCTAGGGAGGCTCTTGTATAAAAAAGTGATGGAAGGCAGCCTGAAAGGATTAAAACCTTCTTCGAAAAATCTAGCTTGTTCACACTAGTAGTTTGTGGATGATATGATGCTTATGTGAAGTGCTACTATTGGTGAAGCCAGAGCTATAAAGAGTTGTGTTGTTCATTATGAGGAAGGTTTAGGGCGAAAATTTAATAGAACCAAAATTTCCTTCAATTTTTTTAATACCCCTGAGCACAGATAGAGGACGATTGCCAATATTTTAGGTTGTGGTGTTAATTCTCTTCCGTCTACCTACTTGGGTCTTCCTTTAGGGTCCAAACCCCTAGATTCCTTTTGGATCTCTCTTATGGACAAGTTTAATAGGAAATTGGCTGGTTGGAAAGGGGCCCTCTTGAGTCAAGCTGGTAAAATTCTGTTACTTAAGGCTTCTCTTCAGAACTTGCCTGTTTATGCCCTTAGTTTGTTTAAGATCCCTGCTAAGTTTGCTGAAATGATTGAAAAGATCCAGAAAAATTTCTTTAGTTGGGGGTTGAGGAGAAGAAGAGGATCCCACTGGTGGCCTGGGAGAATGTGTGCAGACCTAAGAAATTTGGAGGTCTTGGCTTGAGGAATATAAAAGTGTTTAATAAATCCCTTCTTGCGAAGCAGGTTTGGAGAACTTTTGCGGACAATCGTGAATGGAATTCTATTTAGCGTAGCAAATATTCATGGGGGGTTGACTTCGTTCAAGATTTTATCAATTCTCAGAATCTCCCCATTGGTTCCTCTCTATGGAATAATACCATCAAATCCAGGGACCTGGCTAGTAAAGAAGCTTGTTGGAAGTTGGGAGATGACAAGAAAATCCAGTTTTGGGAAGATCAGTGGATTGGTAATGAGCATCTTTGCAATATTCTGACCTATGGGAATTGTATGGAGGAATGTAAATCCAAGTTTGGTTTTTTGGTCAGAGATTATTGGAGGAATAATCAGTGGGTTGAGATCTCTTCTATTAGTTTGGATCTTCAGCCTCTGCAGGCCCTTCTTAATTTGGTTAGGCTTAGTTTGCAGGGTTGGGAGGACTCAATGGTCTAGAAGTTATCTTCCTCTGGAATCTACTCTATCTCTTCTACGGTGGCCTCTTGTTACTCTTGCCTCCACTACCCTATCTGGGCTAAGGTGTGGATGCACAACCTTACTCCAAAAGTTAATATGTTTATTTAGATTCTCCTTCAAAATAAACTACTGACTAATGATAATCTTTGTAAGAGAGGGTTATCTTTCCCTAATAGGTGTTACTTGTGATGTACTGAGGCTGAGACGTCCTCACATATTTTACTCCTTTGTCCTTTTTCTCATGCAATATGGTGTAGGATTATGCGAATGTGGGATCTCAGTTGGGTTTTTCCTGGAACTATTGTGGATTTTTATAATCAATGGAAGGCCCCCTCAAAAAATTGGGCGTTGAATTTGCTTTGGAACTACATCTTCCCCCACCTTGCATGGGGTATCTGGAAAGAACACAACAACAAAATCTTCAAGGATGTGGCTCTTTCAGAGGAAGTGGTCTATGGTAAGATAACAAGAGTTGTGGTTGAAAACTTTAATTTGCTCAATAACAGGAATAAAGGAAAAGGCAAGGTTAGCATGCAAGAGTATGAGATTAAAATGGTGGCAGCTTGGAAAATTAATGTGGAAGTGTCCAACATGTCCAAGCTTACCAAGGGTCCTAGAGATGGCATCTTTTGGAGTCTCCCTCCCCTTGGCTGGGTTAAAATCAACTTTGATGGCGTGGCTAAGGGAAATCCTGGGCCAGACGGGAGTGGAGGAGTGATAAGGGATGACCATGGTTGCTTTATTTCAGCAGTGGTGGTATCCTTAGGCACTCATACCAACCATGTTGCCGAGGCCTCCAGATATTTTCAGACCTTGAAGCTGGCTGCCCAATTGAGGTTCAAAAATGTGTGGATTGAAGGTGACTCAAACAATATAATACAATGTCTAAAGGGCCTACAAAAACCTTCATGGTCTATAGAGAATTGGATAGACCTTTCTAAGGATATTATTAATAACTTTGAGAAAAGTTATATTTCGCATGCTTTTCAGGAAATAAATACGGTGGAGGAATTTTTTGCCAACAAAGGAGTTAAAGCTCAGAAAAATATGAAGTGGCAGGGGTATGATGAGTTGGAGGCTGACGTTAAGGCCTTGATGACGTATGACCATGTTCACGGGAAGGTGCAATTTCCCATTCCCTTGAATGATGGATGAGTGCCCTTCCCTATAGTCTTAGGACTATGAGTTAATGATTATTCTTAGTTGGCCGAGGAGTAATCAATTTATTTCCCATTTGCATGTTGTTAATCTCGCACGCTTTCTGGGCACTTTAGGTGCTTGTTTTGGTGAGCTTATGGACTATTCTATTCCTGTCTGCAATATGATGGGTGGCAAAAGTCATAGGGTTGAGTTGATAAGCAATGAATAGTTAAGGAGAAAATAGAAGCTCTGGAAGAAGTTGGATAATGGCGGCATTACTGTCTTCATTAAGAAGCTCCATGGATGGGACCCAGAGGTGACTAAGGTTTTTGCTAAAGATTGGAAGGATGGGGAGATAAATTTTTTTGGCAGACAAGTGGTCATCAATGAATAGTTAGTAGCGGAGGTTATGGGCCTCTCGATGGAGGGTATTAAGTTCTACAGGGACAGGAAGCAATCCAACGAAGTGGTCAACAAATTTCCTAAGTCAGATGCTAAGAGGGAGAAGTTACGAAGGACTTCTAGAAGTGATTATGATTTAGACAGGATTGTTTCACACTAGAGGAGGGTCTTGAACATGCTGATGGAGTGTGTCACTCTAGATGGCCATTATACCAGAGTCTTTGGGTATCATTTCGTCCTCCTTAATCACTTCAGGCATCAGGTCAGGATTTCTTTTCCTTTTTATCTCGCCTCTTCTCTTAATGCTAGTCTGAAAAGTCATAAATAGAACCCTACCAGGTATTCTATTCTTCATGAAGGATTGCTTGTCCTTATTCATGATCATTTCAAAGCCATGCCAAACCTACCATACCAGACACCTTCATCTAAGGAAAGGGTTGTTGACAAGGGGAAAGGAAAATCTAGGGATTCTCCTCAGAAGAAGGGTAAGAGAAAGGTGTCAGAGGACCCCTCCTATGATGAGAAAGATGAGGACTCACAGTCAATTTCTTTGTCTGAGTACTCCAACTACCCTGCTACCAATAGAGATGGGAGGCCTCGTTTCCCTATAAACCTCAAGATAGGGGATCATTATTTCAAGGAGGAATGGGAATTTCCCACTGATATTCTTGCTATCGCCCGCAATGGGGTTGTGGATAATTTTAGGTTAATGAGATGGGTGTTCTTTGAAATTAAGGAGATCAAGTTGAACTAGAGAGCCATGAACAGTAAAATGGAGAAAGCTGATGATGAGAATAACAGAGGTAGTGGTAGTGGTTGGGCTATTGATTTATGGACCAAGGAAGAGAAGAAGTATATGGTTGAGTGCCTCAAGAAAACGGTGGATGAGTTATAGGATTTCAAAAGCAACCATGAAGGAAAGCAGGTGGACATGGAGGAGCAGCTGAGGAACATCAAAAACTCTCTCCACAAAGTGTTGGTTATGAGCCATAAGATATTAAAATCTACCACACAAACCATGGATACCATGGTGGAGAACATAGAAAATGCCCATCATGTTAAAACTATTGTGTTTCTTGATTTGGACAAAGAGGAAGGCCAACTGAATAGTGGGGGACCGAGTAACAGGACCAGAGAAAATCTGAAAAGGAAGGCAGACGAAGCTTTAGTGAACATCTAGGGGATCAAGAAGTCTACGCTAAATATGAACAAGTTGGAGTAGGCGGCTGTGGAGATCCTAACGAACTTGGCCTAGGGGCTGGCTTTTTTGTGGTTTTTTGTCAATTTTTTGCTGTGCTGCCCTGGTTTCCACTATTTTCTTCTTTGTGGGAAGCTTTTTATTTTTGTTTTTGCTTTGTTAATGCTCTATCTTACGATATCTGATTGTTAAGGGTTTCAGGATCCCTCTAAAACCTGTTTGTTCTATAATAAAAAATGTATATATTAAAATCATTCAATTTTCAATCATATACATATATTTACATATACATATACATCTATTAATATATACATATGCTTGTATGCATATATAATATAAAATATGTACATATATACATATATATTAATATAGATCATTATTTTAACATCTTATATGTATATAGTGTATACTTATATATATGTCAAATTGACTTCCCATGTATATGAGGTATCTGTGTATGAGTATACATAAGTATTTTTACCTATGTATGCACACACATGTATATGCTCATATATATGAGTTATCACACACACACACACATATTTAATGTATATATGTATCAATTAATATATATGTATAAAATACACAAGAAGAACATATACCCAATACAAATATTTAGTCACTTTAATTCAAACCAAAGAAATAATCAAAGACAATCACACAACCATTCCTGTTATCCCATAAACTATGACCAAGGGTTTACTTATCGAATCCCTAACCGACTTGACTTGACTAATTAGGATGTGAGTGTGTGATAGCTCAAGTAGGTAAATTAGGGGTTACCATACCAAACTCCTCTCCTGGGTGATACTCCCCCTCTCTTATTGGAGGGCTTGATTATTTCCTACATCCAACTTAGTGCATCACAAAAGAAGTTAGCCGATAACATAACATTCCTATTCATCATAAACCATTTTCATCATCAAAGGATTTAAATCATTCACATTGCATTGCACATTCATTTATCTCATTTCCATCAAAATATATATACAAAAACATATTCATCTATTAACATTTTAACTCATAAAAGTAACAGTAATTGGTAATCTCATAGTGGGGTGTAACAACTTAAATGTAGGTGGAAAATAGGAATGAATGAGAGTATCTTTAGACAAAGTAGATGAACATATAAAATAACTACACATTAGTCACCAAAATTAACACACTTAATATTAATACAAGAGGTGAAGGACAATCCCTCATTTATATTAGTCACCATGATGTTTGAGAGAAATAGAGGTACAAAACTTATCCCAAGGTTTAGAGCAGAACAAAATAACAAGTTTCATCAAAAAATGTTCACCAAATTGTCCCCTAGAGACAAGAATAAGCATCCTTCTATTATTTAACTAGAGCTTAGTAGTACACCTTGCAATAGTTAATCAAACAACATCACACAACCCCAATATGCATCAAACAAACTAAAATATACATGAGGTCAAAATTGCTAGAGTGATAGCCTCATACATTTTGTAGTGGGCATAAATAGTATAATTGCACACATAATCAAGAATCAATGTACCTACACACATAAATAGAAGGATAGAGAAGACATATTAATAACCTAGGAATGAGTAGAGTGGTATAATTATGTTATATAGATCAAATTTGGTTTTTACATTTTAAAATCAAATATATACATCGTAGAAGAGGAGAGAAAAAAAAGGAGAAAAGTAAAAGGAAAAAAGGGAGAAAAGAAGCCCATAATAGATATGATTGAAGCCTTTAATTACTCCATGTTGTAGTTGTAGGTTGCTTCTTTAATATATTATCCCTTGTGTGAGCTCTCTTCTCAAAATATATGGGCAATGCAAATAATAAATTTCAAAGCCTTCCCCTCACGAACAACTAATATCACATACCTATTTTTATCTTGCACATGCTCCATGAATTTATTTCCCATCTTTCACCTTATATGAATGATATTCTATGTTTATCTTCAAATACCTCCAACTATTCATTTACCCTTAAATATTTTCATGTTGCACTTTAGCTTTTCCACTTGAGAATATTTCACATTCCCATGAAATAGCTCATCACATCTTTTTGATTCAATTTTGTAGAAATTTTCTCTTTGGTTTTTACCTATGTGTGAATGGCCTTTTACCTTCACATTTTGTCAATTTATTTTATTCCCTTTTGACTTTTATATAGGCCATTTGAAATATAAAAAATAATAATATTTGATCCCTTGATTTTACCCACTTACATTCTTTGCTCCATGTGCCCTTTTAAATCCACCTATTTTATTAAATATTAAATGCAAACTTTAATATTTAATAGAATTTTATATTTCATGGTGTAACTTTTGAAGAGTGAAAATAAAATCGAATTGACAACCTTGAATCATTTCTAACTAAAATAAAAAAAATTACACACTTGACCCTTGTCAATTTGGTGGGCCCCTTTTGTGTACCACCTCATAATCTTCAACCAATGATGTGAACTCACCATCTTCAACCAATGATGTGAACTTATTTGGATTTCTACAAATAATTGATTTGGTCTGGTCCAATGAAGTGAATCAATCTTTAAATATAAAGACTTTTGGGGTAAAATATTCACCAATCTTTTAGTGTATGAAAGAGTGTTAAAATAATATTTCCTTATTACATGCCAATTTTGGATGGTAACTTGGGTTTCTTCAATCAATGGTGAAATATTTTGATCAATTAACTCCTTGATTTTCCTTGAACTCTTAGAAATATTTAATTTCTTTGATCTAATGGAGTGAATCAACCATTAAATACAAAGGTTTATTTTGATATTAATAGTTTTATTCATGGGAGTAATAAACTAATGTATTTGATGCATTAGTGGAAAGCCTAGTGATGATCTAGATTTAATTTTCCCAAAATGAAGAACTTCAACCACTTTATGCTATTGTGAATCTCCAACAACTATCAATATGATTAAATCAATGAAGCAATCCATTCTCCTCTCCAATCCTTTAACATTTCCCAAAAATATTAAAAATATAGTTCTCATAGAACTATTCAACCAATTCAGTGGAAATTATTTCCTTTATACCTTAGAAAAACTATGGGATCTCTAGGAGCCATTGATTAGAACCATCATATTGTTGTCATACATATTAAATTCTTTGGGATTGAATTTTTTGCATTCAAACTCTAGCCACATTGATACCATCCATAGGCATGCCACTATTTGGTGCTACATAATTTTGATTGCACCCTTATATTTTAATTGAAGATAAAACTATGTTGGCATTCCACACCAACATAAGTATTTGTAGCATAAAGCTGCCACAATGCCATTGAAACAAGTCATGCCTTATTATGAGATTGGTGGTTTGACCTTGTAAATGGATGCACTATGTTGCTATACAATTGCTTATTTGCATAAATGCAATTTAAAACACACACCTTTGCACCATCACACTTAATTTAGCACATCATTTGATTGGTAATTTCATTATGTTATGGAGGGTTAAATTATGGAAATATTGGGTCATATATGCACATTGTGTAATGTCTTTATATTGAAAGCCACATTGTATTGGGTTGCACTAAGGTTTGTAATAGGTTGCCGCTCAAGTTTCAAGCTTGTACAATCACCAAATGATTTTTTTTTTTTAATTATGTCTTTTATTACTTCTTGGTGCCATGACCAAGCCTGTATGTAGCTTTTTATTTTTATTTTTTATAATTCTTTATTCTAGGCATGCAATATTTGTTATGCCTAGGAACAAAATGTTATATTTCTTTTAATCATTCCTTATTCTTGATATGTAATATTTATTATGGCCGAGTTCTCCTAGGTTAACCCTCTTGATTAGATCAACTTTATAGTCATGACAAGAATCCATAGACAATAAGTAAACATACAAATGATCTAAATGTTGATTCTAATGCAAAGTATTATTCATTTTAGTGCTCCAACTCCAAATGTTCCTAAGAGTGCTCCTTGTAAATGCAAATGATTATTCAATTATTGCTTTGGGTGTTTTTGTGCTCAAACAAATGTATTTACACACTAAGACATAACAAATCATTATACAAGTGCATTTTAAATCCATTGGCAATAACTATGAGGAAAGGGTAGAGGTTAATCATTTGAATTAAAAAATGATTTTCGGGTCAAATTCATGTTGTAGAAATGACTTGGGATATAGAATATTGAATCTCAATATTAGGTGTGAATGAATGGAAACCAAGACTAATAAATAATGCGAATGTGTAGAAATAAATACATATAGAATTTGGATATGGATAAATATATAGAAATTTGTGTATATAAGAGTCAATGAGGATCAATAAAGATAAAAAGAGCCAAACTTTGTACAAATGTACCTCACATATCAATATATAATTGTATCAATCCATTTAATAAGTCATATATTGATATATATCTATATTAAGTCATTCCATACAAAAACCTAAAATTAAAATAATAGTTAACATAAATATATAAATTTCACCATTACAATTATATTAAACTTTTAAAAAATAAAAATAAAATCTCCATTTTATATACTTTCAAAACTTTCATCAATGAAGGGTCATCCCACAATAATGGGTCCCAAACTTGGGACATCAAAAATTCGATCTTGGATGCAAGTAAAAACTTAAAACATCTTCATTCAAAGGTATGCCAAAAAGTACCTTCATTTCAAGTTTGAAAATGTAAACAAAACCTTCAAATGAAGGTAAGTTCCAAAATTTTGGAACTTACCTTCATTTGAAGGTTTTTTTAATATATTTTTGTGGGAACGACATGCCTTCGAATGAAGGTCTTTGAATACCTTCGAACAAAGGTACCTTCATTCAAAGGACCTTCAAATGAAGGGCCTTAAGTAGACACTTTCAATGTCTGCTTCAAAATTTCCTAAAAAACTTTAGTTTCAAACCTCAAGTTGGACCTTCAAATGGAATTAACTTGACATGATCATTTTCAAGATCGTAGTCCTCAATGTAAGGAAAGCAAAGGTGTGGAAACACTTTCCTAATGCCAAATCCACAGGGAAGAATGCAATGTAGGGCTTTTAATTTTTCCAAATTACAATCTAATTAAGAAACACATGAACGATATACATAAATAGAGCAAGTACACAAAGACAACTGAACAACAGATTTACGTGGGAAACCCTTATGGGAAAAAACCCACCACACCAAGCTGAATCTCTTTGTATTACAGTAACAACCAATTACATACAATCAGAAATACAACTCTCTGATGTTTCACAGTAGCTACAACATTCATTGTTCAAATTCTCTCAGAAAAGCTCTCCTCACATTCGTTAAACTCATCTCATCTTTTTAAAAAAGAATCGATCTACTTTAAATCTTATTCATTTCAGATTTTGTCTTTTGTGCATCCTTATCCGCCATTTCCAATCATAGACAGTTTCCATTTGAGCCTTGATTTTTCCTTGCATGTTGTTTTTCTAGTGTTGCAACTGATGCATAAAATCAACCATCATCTTGCTTGAAAACTGCTTCCTGTGATTGGTCCACGAAGCTCCACATAGGATGGTTAGACTGGTCAAGAGAATTCAAATTTGTTGGCATATCAGTGAGACACTCACAGTGTCTCCCTGATGCCACAAAGTTTCTCTATCGGTATCACTATAGCTTCCATGAGTCAGCAAGATGCTATAACGACTGTTACAAGTCATAACGAAACCATCAATGTCCAATTTGATTCTATCGACAAAGGTTTCCCTTATTGGTGAGACTCATATCGAATGGAACAAGTCATATCGAATTCAGAGAAACCATTGGCAAGACATACCGATGTCACCAAGACCTTATGTTGAAATCTTCAAGTCATGCCGACATGAGCCACTCGGCATGACTATCACTCTTCGGCGAGACTCATATCGAAGCAGAACTTCCACCGAAAGTCACACTGTCGCCAAGACTCGTGTCTATCGCCTTGACCTTTCTTTGAGCTCCTTAGGTCTTACCGAAGAATTACTATCGGCAAGACTCAAGACTTTCGCCATGACGTTTCATCGAGCTCCAAAGATAACCCAAAGACATTCTGTCGGTGTGACATATGAATTTCGCTAAGACTTCCCAGCGAAGTCTTTTGTCACCGTGAAGTCACCACGAGGATACTATCTGTCGGCAAGACTCAACTTCATCACTGAGATATTTCCCCACGACCCGTGAGTTACTTTGACATTCGCCTTGAAACCCGAGAGCATCCTTTGTCGGTGAGACATTACATACTTGCTGGGACATCTCATCGAAGCCCTAGCGTTACCCTGACATTGGCGAGACTTTCACCATTCGCTGGGACATCTCCCCGACACCCATGAGCTATCCCGATAAGATCAAATTGTCGCTCAGTGTTCTTCCGATCACCAAAAGGTCATGTCGAACTCAGAGAGTCACAATGATAGACTTCATTCGGCAAGACATCAACTCTGTCACAACGATAGGATCATTTCAAGAGCTTTAGAACTGTTAGTCGCCCAGACATGAACACTGTCATAGCAACTTTTCCCTTCAGGAGTTCCATGTCAATAAGGATTGAGGCACATATTCCAACAAACTCCCACTTGACGAAGATCTTATTGACACCTCCAGAGCATAAAAAACTACTGAAAAACATGGGCCAAGAGGCCCATCGAATTGGCACACTACCTGAACTTGTCTATGCTCACAGGCTTCGTCAATGCATCTACAAAATTCTCTAGAGTATCCACTTTCTCCAAGGAGACCTTCCCATCCTCCACCATATCTCGTACAAAATGATACTGTACATCTGTATGTTTCATCCTGGCATGGAAAGTAGGATTCTTTTCCAAACATATAGCACTCTGGCTGTCACAGTAGATAGTAATCTTTTTTGCATCAAAGCCAATGTTAGAACAAAAATGTTTTAACCAGATTGCTTCTTTATAGGAATGTGTGGCTACCATGTATTCTGCCTCTGTAGTAGACAAAGCGACTACAGCCTGCCGTTTGCTCATCCAACTCACTGCACCACCATTCATCATGAAAATATATCCACTGGTGGATCTTCTGCTATCAATGTCCCCTGCCCAATTAGAGCCCACATAACCTTGAATACTGAGAGTTCTCTATGATTCAACCAAGTTACCATGGTAACACAAAGCATAGTCTGAAGTACCCTTCAGCTATCTAAACACTCTCTTCACAACATCCCAATGTGTTCTTCTAGGATTATCCATAAATCGACTAAGAACTCCCACTGCTTGGGCAATGTATGGCCTTGTACATACCATTACATACATAAGACTGCCAACTGCACTTGCATAAGGCACACTGGTCATGTCCTCCATCTCAGAAGAATATTTTGGACAATCCTCAACAGATAGCTTTGTTCCCTGTGTAACTGGAACAACTAGTTGTTTACACTTAGTCATACAAAATCTCTCTAGAACAGTCATGATATACTTACTCTGACTAAGCCAAAGTTTTCTATTCTTTCTATCCCTAGTTATTTCCATTCCCATAATATACCCTACTGCACCAAGATCTTTCATTTCGAACTTTGCAGACAACTAGGACTTAAGATCAAAAATCATTAGCTTACTATTGCTTATAAACAACATATCATCAACATATAGAGCAATAATAAGAATTCGATCACTTTCAGCTTTGTAATACACACAATGATCACATTTTGATCGTACAAATCCCAAAGACAAGACAAAAGTTTCAAAATTTTGGTACCACATTCTAGGAGACTGTTTTAAACCATACAGAGATTTCTTCAACTTGCAAACCAACCTTTCCTTACCTTTTACCACAAAGTGCTCTGGTTGGGACATATAAATTTCATCTTCAAGATCACCATGAAGAAACATTGTTTTCACATCCATCTGTTCAATCTCTAAATCATATGCTAATGCAAGTGACAAAAGAAATCTAATAGATGTCAGCTTAGCTATAGGAGAAAATATTTCTCCATAGTCAATTCCCTCTACTTGGGAATAACCTTTTGCAACCAGCCTCGCTTTATATTTTTCTACACTGCCATCTAGACCTATTTTCTTTTTGAATATCCATTTGCAGCCTACAAATTTTCTGCCTTTAGGCAATGGAACCAAACTCTAGGTGTCATTCTTTTCTAATGATGCCATTTCTTCATTCATGGCTTCCAACCAAGAGTTTGAATCAGACATTTTAAATGCCTCTTTTACAGTCCTAGGTTCATCAATGCTAGAAATTAAAGCATAGGCACAAGTAGACTCTATTAAAGAAAACCCATACCTTTCAGGTTGCTTTCTTTCACGAGTTGACCTCCTCACAAGTTGAGGCTGAGGTGGTTCTTCATCATCTTCAGAACTTTCAGAACTGCTTGAGCTCTCCTCAGTATCAGGTACATTTTGATTTTTTAATTCCTCTTTATCTTGAGTTTGAGGAATTTCTGCAACATCCTTTTCATTTTCTGATTTCTTCTCTAACTGCAGATCCAATGTAGAAGGTTTCAGCTCACGAAAGATAACACTCTTGTTGTACAAAACCTTCTCAGTCTCAGGATTCCAAAGCTTGTATCCTTTTATTCCAGTGCTATAGCCAATAAAGATACACTTCATAGCTTTGTTTTCCAACTTAGATCTTTTTTCAAATGGCACATATGCATATGCCTCACAGCCAAAGACATGAATATGTCTCAAAGAAGGCTTCTTTCTAGACCATGGTTCCAAAGGCGTCTTCTCAACTAGAGCAGAGTTAGGAGAACGATTTACCAAGTAACATGCTATAGAGACCACTTTAGCCCAAAACTTCTCATCCAAGCCGACACTGCTCAACATACTTCATGCTCTTTCCATTACTGTGTTGTTGAACCTTTCAACAACTCCATTTTGCTGTGGAGTATAAGGTGTAGTCTTATGCCTTTTGATCCCATGATCTGTACAATACCTTTCAAATTCATCTGAACAAAACTCATCGCCATTGTCAGTCCTTAAGCATTTTTTTTCTTACTAGTCTAATTTTCAACAAGGTTTTTAAATTCCTTAAATCGACTGAACACTTCTGATTTACTTTTCAAAAAATATACAAATGTCCTAGAATAATCATCAATAAACGACACATAGTATCTTGATTTAGATAGAGAAGGAACATTTATTGGACCAAACACATCAGAATGTATATAATCAAGCAAACCAAAAGATTTGTGAGGAATGTAATAAAATGAAACATGGTGTTGCTTTCCATATATGCAATGTTCACAAAATTCGAACTCAAGGTTACAATCTTCAAGCCCTTCTACCAGGTTTTTATTTTCTAAGGTTTTTAAACCTTTTTCACCAATGTGGCCAAGCCTATGATGCCAGAGCATAGTCTTCTCTGTTGAAAGTTTAACATCCATGGAGTTTATACCATTAGGAACGTTTTCCTTCTTTTCTCCATGAGCAGCCATATGTGACTTTGCAGAGACACTGTTGCATTGAGTCGCTTGTGCATCCATCTTGTACAAGGTACCAATTCGAGCACCCCTAGCCAGCACCATAGAGCCTCTAGTCATCTTGCAGCCATTTCTAGAGAACATGACCTGCACTCCAATATCATTCAGCTTACTTACAAAAAGTAGATTTTGAGCCAGACCTGGTATGTGCATTACATCATTGATTCCCTTCACTCTTCCATCAGGGAATTGAATTCTGACTCTTCCACGACCAACAATTTCCAAAGATGAATCACTTGCCAAATAAACCTTTCCACCACTCTATTCTTCATACTTCATGAACCATTCTCTATGATATGTCATGTGGAAAGATGCTTCAGAATCAATCAGCCAGACATCATCTAATGCCCATGTAGCCAAAGCTGCAATGAAGGCATTTGCATCACTATGAGAAGAATCATTGCCAGAAGAATTCTTCTTCTTCTTCTTCTCCTCCTTGCAATCCTTTCGAACATGACAAGGTTTCCCACAATTCCAGCACTTCACTTTGGACTTCTTACCAGGAGACTTTGATCTCCCTTCTGATTTTGATCTGGACTTCTTGTCCTTCTTCTTTCCTTTCTCCTTGGGTCTACCTCTGACAGCCAGAGCCTCCTTTGCCATCTCATAAGATTTTCTTCTCATCTCTTCTGATAATAGAGAAGCAACAACATCTTCCATCTTGAAAGTGGATGTCGTACTCCCAATAGCCATTACCAGATGATCCCAAGAATCTGGCAAAGAACACATCAACAACATGCAATGATCTTCATCTTCTATCTTCACACCAACAGATGTTAACTGAGCAATCAACATGTTGAAAGCATTTAAGTGATCAACAATAGATCCTCCTTCCTGCATTCTCAAAGAATACAACTTCTTCCTCAAGAACAACTGATTTACCAAGGACTTGCCCTGATAAATGGATGCCAGTCTTTTCCACAAGGAAGAGGCAATATTTTCTTCATGCACGTTCAGAAGAACAGAGTTTTCCAAACAGAGCCTTATCAGCCCTTTATACTTTCTATCTGCCAAGTCCCAATCCTCTTGCTTCATGCCTTGAGGCATTGTTCTAGTCACAGCAGTCCAAAGATCTCGATCAACTAACATATCTTCCATTTTGAGTTTCCACAGCTCAAAATTGCTACCATTGAATTTCTCTATTTCCATCCTACTGGATGTGCTTGCCATCTTAATATGTAATTAAATTAAAAGAACTCTACAAAACTCCCACTAGAAAAGGATTGACACAAAAAACCCAACCCACTCACAAGGACAACACAACTGGCCAGGCTCTGATACCACTTGTAAGGAAAGCAGAGGTGCAGAAACACTTTCCTAATGCCAAATCCATAGGGAAGAATGCAATGCAGGGCTTTTAATTTTTCCAAATTACAATCTAATTAAGACACACATGAATGATATACAAAAATAGAGCAAGTACACAAAGACAACTGAACAACAGATTTACGTGGGAAACCCTTACGGGAAAAAACCCACCACACCAAGCTGAATCTCTTTGTATTATAGTAACAACCAATTACATACAATCAGAAATACAACTCTCTGATGTTTCACAGTAGCTACAACATTCACTGTTCAAACTCTCTCAGAAAAGCTCTCCTCCCATTCATTAAACTCATCACATCTTTTTAAAACAGAATCGATTTGCTTTAAATCTTATTCACTTCAGATTTTGTCTTCTGTGCATCCTTATCCACCATTTCCAATCATAGAAAGTTTCCATTCGAGCCTTGATTTTTCCCTGCATGCTATTTTTCCAGTGTTGCAACTGATGCATAAAATCAACCATCATCTTTCTTGAAAATTGCTTTCTGTGATTGGTCTACAAAGCTCCACATAGGATGGTCAGACTAGTTAAGAGCGTTCAACTTTGTTGGCATATCGGTGAGACACTCACAGTGTCTCCCCAATGCCACAAAGTTTCTCTATCGGTATCGCTATAGCTTCCACAAGTTGGCAAGATGCTATAACGACTGTTACAAGTCATAATGAAACCATCGATGTCCAATTCAATTCTATCGGCAAAGGTTTCCCTTATTGGTGAGACTCATATCAAATGGAACAAGTCATATAAAATTCAGAGAAACCATCAGCAAGACATACCGATGTTGCCAAGACCTTATGTCAAAATCTTCAAGTCATGCCAGCGTGAGCCACTCAGCATGACTATCACTCTTCGGTGAGACTCATATCGAAGCAGAAATTCCACCGAAAGTCACACTGTTGCCAAGACTCGTGTCTATCACCGTGACCTTTCTCTGAGCTCCCTAGGTCTTACCAAAGACTTACTATCGGCAAGACTCAAGACTTTTTCCGTGACGTTTCATCGAGCTCCAAAGATAACTCGAAGACATTCTGTCAGCGTGACATATGACTTTCGCTAAGACTTCCCAGCAAAGTCTTTTGTCACCGCGAAGTCACCACGAGGATACTATCTGTCGGCAAGACTCAGCTTCATCACTGAGACATCTCCCTGCGACCCGTGAATTACTTCGACATTCGCCTTGAAACCCGAGAGCAGCCTTTGTCAGCGAGACATTACATACTCGCTGGGACATCTCACCAAATCCCTAGCGTTAGCTCGACATCGGCGAGATTTACACCATTCACTGGGACTT
Organism: Sequoia sempervirens; assembly: GCA_007258455.2. Taxonomy (NCBI): domain Eukaryota; kingdom Viridiplantae; phylum Streptophyta; class Pinopsida; order Cupressales; family Cupressaceae; genus Sequoia; species Sequoia sempervirens. Next base: position 112,178 of record VDFB02212599.1, on the reverse strand, counting down.
CTCCTCGACACCCATGAGCTAGCCCGATAAGATCAAACTGTCGCCCAGTGTTCTTCCGATCGCTAAAAGGTCATGCCGAACTTAGAGAGTCACAACGATAGACTTCATTTGGCAAGACATCAACTCTGTCACAGCGATAGGATCATTTCAAGAGCTTCAGAACTGTTAGTCGCCCAGACATGAACACTGTCACAACAACTTTGCCTTTCAGGAGTTCCATGTCAGTAAGGATTGATGCACATATTCCAATACTCAAAACAAGCTTTTCAACAAGTATAATTTTAATATATGTTTGTTTTATTTGTATTTATTTTCTAATTTTTACTAAACATAGGTTTTTCATCGAACATCAAGTTCTTTGTTCTATACATGTGAAAAAATAGTAAGATACTAAAAAAATCCAAAAAATATATGTGCACTAGGTATTAATGTCTTTGTTTCTATTAGAGTTATCATGCATTCTCTAATAATTAATTACTCTTTAATTGATTATTAGTCTAATTTATTCTCATGCACTTAAGCTAAATTTAGGATTGCTTTATTAGTTGAGCTAATATTAGATCATTATGTCTTATCTCATGTGATGTTGACACTTGTTATGATTTGATCCCTTTTTGATTTAGGGTTTTGCTCTTATAAGCACTCAACTCTCATTGTAATTAATCACTCTAAGATCATCTTGAGCTTTCATATCTTCTTGAGAGTATCTTGCTTTTGTAGCTTTTTCTTGTTGAGAAATATTATATATATTGTTTGCAGATCTCTTGCGTAGAAGGTGTATTTGTTTGTTGTCTGATCCTATGGCTCATGGTTTTGTCCTTGTTTCATAATTCTATCATGGTATCAGAGTGTGGATTCATCAAACCCTTCTTGATTTGTGAGGTTTATTTTCTTCAACAAGAGTTGCAAGCTTCAGATTTGAATCCCCTTTTCTTTTTTAGCAAATTTTGGAGGTGGTGTTTTCTGGTGCATTTTGGTGCAAAACATACCTCATTGCTGGATTCAAAGTTGTTGAGAAAATTAGAATTGGCTTTTGTTTTTCTTGATTTCAACTCCTGACGCCAAATCTACGAGGTTTTGAAACGGTTGCTTTATTTCTAGATCCGGAGGGTAGCTCCTTTTTTGGTGCATTTTGAGCCAAAATGGACATCACCATCGTGCTCAAAAGGCCCAAAAACCTCAAGATCACTTGTCAAATCACCAAAATTTGTTTTGGGAGCTTTTGAGGCAAATTTTTTTTGCCAAGGAAGCCATATGGCCTCCCCAACATGCGGATCGAGGTAAAAATTAAAAAATATTTCATATTTTTCTTGCATAATATTTTAAAAAATCATTAAAAACAAAAAAAATCAACCTTTTAAAAAGCGCCGACATGTTTTTTTTTGGGTTTTTATTATATATATATATATAATTAAATTTCTTTGGGTGGTACCCAAGGGTGCCGCCAACTTGCCATATGGGGCAGCAACCCCTTGGTCCTGCCACCCCTACGGAGGGCTATCGTGGGGTACACCCCCTCGGGCCCCTGGCTTTTTTTATAATTTAAAAAAAAAAATTATTTGTTTTTTAAAATTATATAAAACTTTTAACTTTTTAACTTTTTAAAAATATAAAAGCAAAAAACTATGCATTTTTTTGTGAAATTTATTTAAAAAAAAAAAAATTCCACATGTACCTGGTTGGAGGAATTTTTTCCTAGAGCACTAAAATTGGTAGGCTTATAAATTTGGAAGCATTATTGCTACATTTGGTGAAGGTTTTTTTGCCAATCTTAGCCACTCTCCGTTGGGTTTTTCAATTTTGTTCCTCAACTTCCAGAGGCCATATCTTGGCCATATGGCTATCTTTTTGAGTGTAATTTTTTTAAAAATGGGGTAGAATTTTGAGCTCTTCATGGTGGTGTAGTTTTTTTCTAGTTAAAACTTCTATTTTTTTTCTAGAATTCTTTTTTCTCAGTGTTGTTATTGTTCAGTTCTCATTTTGGAGACTTTGACAAGCCATATCTTCTACATCCGAACACATTTTTGGTTGTCGCTTATTTTGAAAGTGTATTTTTTTTCGTGTACTTCATCATAGTGCTATTAGTTTCCTCTTTTTCTATCAAAGAATTGTATTTTTAGCATGTAGTCCTTTTTTTGACATTATGGGCTCTCATTGTATGAATTTTCCATTAATGTAAACACACTAAAATAAAGTGCCATAGTAGGTGTATATATTATTGGGATTGCACATCACTTTGTGCCTTATTGTACTTGCAAGTTATGTTATAAAGTACCATGGGGAGGGTTCGATGTTTTTCCTTTATTTGCAATCATACCTTTGTTAAGCGAGTGTCCCTTCCACGACAACAACCTCATGTTTGTGTGACTTTTGTTTTCACACCCTTTATATGTGGGTACTTTCATGTTTGCACGTTCAGATGTTCTTGATTTTTCTTCACGCACTTCTTTCTGGCATTCAGTTTTAGTGTACCTATCACGCCTCTCCCTTTTCAGCATTATGGAGGGTTTCTACTTTTGGTGCTAATGCTTCCTTGGTTTCGGGTTGGAGTGAGCTATGTATATAGTATTTATTCCTATGTACTTTTAGATGCAACGTACATCAGTGGTTGGTTACTTGCATTTTAGTGAGATGGATCATTTACCATATGGACACTCTTGCATTCCTATTTTTGGAGGTTCTTGTTTTGACATTACAATAGTCATTCTTTGACAATGTTCGCAACTTCTTCATGCTTTAGTGGTGTTCTTTTTGGTTCACCCTTTCTTCCTATCTTTTGGGACAACTTTGTGTTGGAGGCTTCTTCATCCTTCACTCTTGTTTGGAGGCTTCTTTAGTCCTTCACTTGGTTTTCATCTCTTTTTGGAGTGGATTTTTTCCCATGAGGTTTTCTTTATTACTTCGCATTATAAAGACCTTTTGTTGGTACATGGGTACCTTACATGGGCTTGTTTTCCAGGACCCATCATGCATTCTATTTTTAGGGTTTTTAGCTACTCCCTAAGTTCATCTTAAGGGGGGGTATTACAGTTATCATTGCATTAGCTAATAATTAATTACTCTTTAATTGATTATTAGTCTAATTTATTCTCATGCACTTAAGCTAAACTTAGGATTTCTTTATTAGTTGAGCTAATATTAGATCATTATGTCTCATCTCATGTGATGTTGACACTTGTCATGATCTGATCCCTTTCTCATTTAGGGTTTTGCTCTTATAAGCACTCAACCCTCATTGTAATTAATCACTCTAAGATCATCTTGAACTTTCATATCTTCTTGAGAGTCTCTTGCTTATGTAGCTTTTTCTTGTTGAGAAAGATTGCATATATTGTTTGTAGATCTCTTGTGTAGAAGGTGTATTTGTAAGTTGTTTGATCCTATGGCTCGTGATTTTGTGCTTGTTTCACATTTGTTGTTTGATCCTATGGCTCATGATTTTGTGCTTGTTTTACATTTCTAATAGTTTCAACAAAATATAAATTGAATCTTGATATATACAAAACAAGTTATGTGTTATGACATACGCTTATGTCCAAATTATAATTACCTTGACTTAAAAAATTAATTAAAAATAAAATATAATTAAAAAATTATGAAAAAATATCCATGCACTAGATATTGATGTTATAAATCTATATTTTAAAAATTAGAATTTTTTATCCTTTCTAGAAAAAAGTTATGCATTATGACATAAATGTCACTTTTTAAAAATGTTGTTTACTATAAAACAAGTTATTAAAATTTACATAAAAAATTGATTATTTATTTCAAAAAAAAATAAAAATTATATATTTAGAAACTACACACAAATTGTCACAAAACACTAGTTCACATCATCTTCAAATTCTTAATGGTTTAGTTGCTATAGGTCTCAAAAAGTGAAGATTTAGTTAAAAATGTTAATTTCAATGTCCTACTTTGGTCAAAAAGTGGGACTCATTATTGTGGGATTACCATGAATAGAAATATAAATTTATGGTAGTTATCCATCAATGCTACCCTTCAAATACTAGATGAAATTCAAATTCAACCTATGGTGCCAAGGAGCTTGATATCAAATCATTAGTATTCCTAGAGTTTTCATTCCTTGTCATTCCAAATGAAAGTATGGCAATGATTTAGACATAGAATAAGTCTAGTAGGTATTAGGTTGAAGAGGAACACTCACATCCCTAACGTGGACAAGGAAGTTGGACCTTTGTCAATTTCCTAAAATATTCTACTTGATACCAATGACCCAATGGGTATATAAAATTCAAAATTTTAACCCTAAATATTCATTGTGTGGGGTCAAGAGGAGTTTTAAATATCATCATCCATATGCATCATATACTAGATATCATTACACATTAGAGGAATAATCTGCACTAATTAGAATTGATTCACAATAAATTCCTAATTTATTTTGTTTCCATATTAGTAAATACACTCAAAATATTTTATTTAGATATTGGTGAACCGATTCTACACATCTTTAACTTTTATATTCTAACATCAAAGAAAAATAAATAAACTAATACATTTATCTTTAATTTCTTAAAATAATATTTTAATATATTATTTTCCTTACAATATTGAATCATTTTTCATAAAATATTTTAAATATTTTAATAATTTGTTATATTGTAATTAATTAATTTTATAATTTTATTTTAAAAATTACTAAATAATTTAATTCTAATAATTCAAGCTTAGAAAGTTATTTTTCAAGGCAACTTGATAAATCATCTAAAAGCTTTTCCATTATAAAATGATAAGTATCAAAAACCTAGTTTGATAGTTCATTTTAGAGGTCATTCATTGGTTTGAATTTTTCATTAGTTTTACCCATTACAATTTTTTCAAGCACCATAGAATTTAAAGTTTAATGAAGGGTATCTATGAATTTTCTATGTTCCATTGATTTATTATTATTTTCATTATGTCTTAGTAGTCCCTTGGCAAATATTTTAGATATATCTTTAGGATCAAATATGTTTCCTTTCTAGATTAAAATATTAGATTGTATATTTAGTTTCTATATCCACTCGCATAGATCAAGACTACTTGAATGCAAGTGGAAATGTGGAATGGAAGAAATCATCTTTAGATAAAGTAGATGAACATAATAATAACACATTAATCACCAAAATCAACACACAATATTAATACAAGAGGTGAAGGAAAATCTTGCAAATTTATATTAGTGACCATGATGTTTGAGAGAAGTAAAGATACCAAATTTTCCCTAAGACTTAGAGAAGAACAAAATGAAAAGTTTCATCAAAAAATGTTCACCAGATCCTCCCTTAGAGACAAGAATAATCATCTTTCTACTATTTGACTGGATCTTAGTATCACACCTTGCAATAGTCAATCAAAAAGCATCACACAACACCCTTATACATAAAACAACCAAAAAGGAGTCAAAATTGCTAAAGTGATAGCCTCATACATTTTGTAGTGGCCATAACAAGTGCAATTGCACACATAATCAAGGATTAACTTACCAAGAAACATACATTAAAGCTCCTCTAAAGCTAAACAATAGAAGGATAGAGAAGACATATTAATAACAACCCATAAATGAGCAGAGTGGCATAGTTCTATTATATTGATCAAATTTTGTTTTCACATTTTTAAAATCAGATATATATGTCCTAGAAGAGGAGAGAGGGAAAGGAGAAAAATAGAAGGAAAAAAGGGAGAAAAGTAGAAGGAAAAAGGGGAGAAAAGAAGCCCATAGCATATGTGATTATAGCCTATAATTGTTCCATGTTGTAGTTGTAGGATGCTTTTTTAATGTTCTATCCCTTATTTGTGTGAGCTCTCTTCTCAAAATATAAGGGCAATGCAAACAATGAGTTTCAAAGCCTTCCTCCCACAGAAAACTAATATCACACATACCCATTTTTTATCTCTTACATAAAATATCTCTCATGATCTATGAATTTATTTCCAATATTTCAGCTCATGTGAATGATATTCTTTATTATTCTTGAAATACCTTCACCTATTCATTTACCCTAAAATATTTCCATGTCGTACTTTATCTTTTCCACTTGAAAATATTTCACATTCCCATGGAATATGATCATCACATCTTTTTTATTCAACTTTGAGATATTTTCTATGTTTGGTTTTTATCTATACGTGAATGGCCTTTTACCTTCATGTTTCACCAATTTGTTTTCTTCCCTTTTGACTTTTATATTGACCATTTGAAATATAAAAATAATTAATATTTGATCCCTTGATTTTACCCACTTACTTTCTTGCTCCATGTGCCCTTTTAAATTCACCTACTTAAAATATTAAAGGCAAATTTTAATATTTAATGTAATTTTATATTTCATTATGTAACTTTTGAAGAGAATAAACAAAATTGAATTGACAACTGTTGGTGTGAATAAATGTCTTGTACCTAGTTAATTCCCTCACTAGGTAATTAGGGGACATATTCACATGTTAAGTTTACTTAGGATCTAAGATTCTTTCTAGAAGGATGAGTTGTCTTTTCTAGAACTTATCTTATTCTAGGTTGTTAGGACTTAGTTGTCTCATGTGATAGGATTAAGACACTTGTCATGACCTTGTATAATCCTATTCACCACCTTTCCTTTATAAGAAAGGCATCATATGTACATTGATATATTCAATTTGGCATTCTTGCATCCTTAATGATAGCATGATATTTCTGCCATTTCTCTCTTGTGGAAGCTATTTTGTCTTGTAGGTGATCATGGGGTGCTTGAGGAGTTCACCATAAACTCCTACATGGTATTAGAGCTTCAGTGTTGTAGAATTATTCCTAGTTTTGAGGGACCAATATTGGCATGAAAGTTTTGTTGGGTGTGAGTTGGGGTCTTGAGAACCTTGCCATTGAATCTAGGGCATCTGAGAAAGTCAAGATCGACTTTTGTTTTGTCAAAATTTGACATATTTTGTCATATTTGCAAGGGTTTGAAGCTAGGGTTTAAGTTTTCAGATTTGGAGGGTAGCTGATATTTTAGATCAATTTGGGTCAAAATAGACCCTACCATCATGTCTGAGAGCTCGAAAACCTAAAGATCGATTGTCAAATCATTGATTTTTGGCACTGTCAATTGGAGGCCGAGGCAATGGTGCAGGAGGACCAATTCATTTCAGTGATTTTTCTCTAGTTGTTACATGAAGAATTGAGTATTAGTGATTGATTCTATGTTGTTTGGGTGTTTTGAGTCTAAATAAGGTCTAATGAGACCATTTTGATGTATTTGGAAAACTTGAGTATCTTTTGGGTCAATATTGTAAAAGTTGTAAATCATGTTGAAAAGTTGTCAAGGTAGGTAAAATTCCAATTTTCTTATGTGAGGTCATGTTTTTAGGTTGAATAAGGTCTAAATAGACCATTTTTAATTTTTTAGGTGGTTAAGAGAGTCAATTTGCACATAATGCAAAAAATGCTAATGTTGTCATCAAAAATAAATTGTAAAAGTGCAAGTTTTGAACCCCAACGGTCATGGGGAGTTTGAAAGTTAGTTGTAGGGAGTTGAGTTAGCTTTTTCTGATGGGGAAGGTTTAAATAAGTGGATTCCATCGATGAAATGGTTAGTTGAAGGATTTGGAAGAAACAACAATAAGAATTTCCCCTGTTTTATCAATTTTCTATGTTTTCTTGTCAATTACACGCCTGTACAAACTCGTACTATTGATTCATGCTTTTAAATTGTTGGGAACTTGTGGAATAATATGTACCTTTCTTTTGAATCGATTTGGGAGGAATTTCATTGAATAAAACTCATTTTATTGCTAGTTTATAGGGGTCGGTCTGAATTTGTAGATTTAAGTTTTTTTAAAGTTTTAAATGGTATTCTGACTCATTCCTCCTATTGTAATCTTTGTGGCTTAGAGGAATAAGTCTTTTAGGTTAGGATTTGATGCTAGGATGAAGGTTTTGTGAAGAGAGGAAGAATTAAGGGAGTATGAGTTGTTGTCCCTTATGAATTTGAGTGAAAAGAGCATGAAAAATGGAGGTTTTGGCTTAAGGTTTGATGAAAAATTTGAGGGAAGTGATTTTTCTTGAAATTTTAACCATATGCAGGAAAAATGCAAGATGTTTGAACTAGTTCCAAGGTTTGGAGAGGTTTGTGCCATAGTTTTTCAATAAACCCTCATATGAATAGCTTGAAAGAAGGGTTTCTTGAATAGGCATTTGGGAAAGTGTGTCTCTACAAATAAATGGTGGAATTGGTGGTTTTGAGGGCTGGTGAGTGCTTCCCCATTGAGTTTTGGGGTTTGTGAGATCTTTCAAGGGTGGTTGCTTTGGAAATTAGGCCTATTTGGCGAGGTTGAGTAGCGTAGTTTGCTTGGTTTCTAAAGATTAGTCCAAAGGAGTCCTATGTGGGGTTAATGTATGTTGAAGAAGGCTTAAATGGGTGCTTAGAATGATGGTTAGTTGCAAAGGTTGTTAAGGAAATCTAAGAGTTAAGTTGGGAAGATTGGGTCTGCAGACCTACAAAGGGGACTAGGTGAAAAGTTGTGAATAAGCCAATAGTGAGTTTTGAGAGAAGGAAGGTGGTTTAGAATCCTTTGTATTGTGACAGGGAGTTGTTTTCCAACCTAGGTTGCTATTAGGCAAAAAAAATTAAGTTGTACAGTCATACGGATCTATACGAATCCATACATGGTTATACAACCCTTATAACGTTAGTCTTTGCAATCTGGGTCAAGTGATCGATTGACATATTCTATGTTATTTGTAGAATATTCTTGGTGAAATATTCCTTTTATGATCTGGTGTAATCTGTAAGGGATTATGCATATTCTTGGTACGTCATTCTTTTCACTAATCAAATCTTAATTTTTTTCCAGTACTTATTGCAATCGGTTCACTGTCCATCACATTGTTGTCAGATTGGACTATCAAATCGTTTCCCACATTAGTAATTGGTTGGCACACATCATTTATTCCAACTACAGGTTTAAAAATTTGTTTATATTTTATTAGTTGATCATATTATATTAAATTACCACCAACAACGTATTTAGATTGGCCAACCGAAATTTTATTTTTCTGTCATGATTGGGTTGACTGTTACATCACAGTTGTGATTTGCATACTTGGTATTTGTGCAAGCCTCTTGCCACATCACCAACGGTTTGTACATCTAGTACGAGGATCTATTAATATCACATATTGCTTTTTATATATTGTAAAAGGTTTTGTTTCAGTCGACCAAACTTTATCATCATCGACCAATCTTTGTACCGATGGACCTTGGTTTATATTCATAATTTTTTTTTTGATTTAAAATTTGCATTGGTTATAAAATGATAGCCAAGCTTAATAGTGGTAGTCACAGGAGAAGTCAGGGGATTAGCATTTGAGGGTGGCGTAGCCCTTGGGCTGTTACCACACCGCTCTGCTTAGCAGCACCATTGCCACTAATGATAGTGAAATAATATTTTTTAAAACAAATTTTTAGCCTTGCGATCATATGCTGTGACTAGGGGCATATTTTTTGTGCTAGCTTATTGTTGAGTTTTGCACCTGGTTAGTGGTAGAAAGGTCATTTTCTAGGCCTTTTTTCGTTTTTGCATAACTTCTGATCTAGATGGAAATTTTTTTGAAATAAAATATTTTTTAAAAGCTAGAAATGTAAATTTTCCAATGATACAGGTTATTTTTAGAAAATTTTCTATTCGGTTGCATTTATTGCTGGTTGAATTTAGATGTTGTTTCATGGCTCCCAAGCTCATAACTTTTTACCATGATCTTCAATTTTTGTGATTCTTGCAGTGTTGGAAAGGTATTGAGGAGCTCTACATTGACATCCACACACTTTTATGCAATTTTGATCTCCACACTTCATTTCAGTTCTAGATCATTATTCAATCAACTGTTGCTTCATAGATTCCAAAGTTGTGTCAGTTTACGAGTTTTCCAGTGTTCCTTGGCATTAGGTTTGTTGTTTCTTTCCAACTTGAATCCTCACATGTCTCTAATATGGTTTCTAGCAAATAGAATTATCCTTCCATGGTTGCTAGAATTGAGGATTCCAGTGTTACTCCATAGTGTACTTCTAGTACTTCTCTTTGCAACAGGTTATCTCATTATGGGGAGGGTTGTATGATCTCTCTTTTCATCCTTTGTGTGGATAGAGGTTGATTGGATTTGTGATGGATATCATTCTTGTATTTCATCTCTCTTTTGGGAGGATTTTTGTCCCACTGGGTTTTCTTCTTTTCTCCATTTGTGAGAGATTGCATTTGCATTTGTACATGGTTACCTAACATGGGCTAGTAGTTGTGACCCATCCTTGCATCTTTACATCATTTGCATAATAATTTTCTCTCCTAAGTTGCACTTAAAGAGGGTTTTGGTGTGAATAAATGTCTTGTACCTAGTTAATTCACTCACTAGGTTATTAGGGGACACATCACATGTTAAGTTTACTTAGGCTCTAATATTCCTTCTAGAAGAATGAGTTATCTTTTCTAGAACTTATCTTATCCTAGGTTGTTAGGAATTAGTTGTCTCATGTGATAGGATTAAGACACTTTTCATGATATTGTCTAATCCTATTCACCACCTTGCCTTTATAAGCAAGGCATCATATATGCATTGATATATTCAGTTTGGCATTCTTGCATCCTTAATGACAGCATGATATTTATTCTATTTCTCTCTTATGGAATTTATTTTGTCTTGCAGGTGATCATGGGGTGTTTGAGGAGTTCACCATAAATTCCTACAACCTTTAATAATTTCTAATTAATTTTTTTTTCTATGCATAGGTCACTTGTTAGCTTGGTGGACCCTTTTTGTGTACCACCTCATCATCTTCATCCAATGATGTGAACTCATTTGACATTCTCATTTGGACTTGTGGGGCTGATGCAAGAAGTTGGGTCCGCAAAAAGCTCAAAAAGTGGAAGTGTTTTTGCTGTTTTTTAGAATTTGTCACACTTGGACTAAAAATTTGAAGCACTTACATAATGAATTTTAAAAAATTCAGTACTATAAAATTTAGAATTTTGAATCTAGTTTTCAAATATGTAATTTATTCAAATACCCAGATTATAGAAATTAAATTTTGATAGGGATGTATAAAAACCACTTTTTAAAAGTCATTTTTTTACCATACCATGCACATGTACGAACACCACTTTTTGACCCAAATAAAAGTATTTTGCTAATTCCTTTTTGGGAAAGAGAGATAACAACATGAAGATCGATGAGGAATTTCTTTTGTAATTTTTTTTTAATATGTTTTTTATTGAATTTTTATTGGTTTTAATTGTTGTTTTTAAAAATCAACATGTACAGACAACATAATTGGATCTAAACTAAAAAAATTTTGAATCTTTTTTTTTTCATTGTGTAGAGAATTTTCTAAAGATTGATGCTATATAATTTTTTCTACAAGAAACTCAACCAAAAAAAGTTATTAAAAAACAAAAAAACCTTGATATTTCAAGTTTAAGAACTGGTTTGCTTATAAATTAATTAAAAATAAAAAATATAATACAATCTTAATAAAAATTATATATTTGGAAACTATACATTGTTTTCTCTAATGGGTTTTAATTTTATAGATTGATTCAGAAAAAAAAGTCCATCAACCATATTGCCAAAGTTAGTTTTTTCTCTCGAAATTGCCCTAAACTTGTACTTGTAGGTCTAAGCCTAGGTGTTGGGTTACCATGCCTTTTCTAAGCCTAAATCGAAATGAAAAACATCTCTTGTTAGTTTCAAACCTTTTGGAACAAGTACACACTTCAAAATGGGTACCTATTTTAAAATATGAATGGGTATTTGTTTTAAAGCTGAAAAATGACACTTCCCCTTAATGTGGACCCAACTTCTTGCTCAAACCCTGACATGCAAATAATTGATGTGGTCTAATCCAATGAGGGGAGTCAATATTTAAATATAAAAACTTTTGGGGTAGAATATTCACTAATATTTTAGAACATAGAAGATAATTAAAATAATATTTCCTCATTGTGGCGATTTTGGATGGAAACTTTGGTTTCTTCAATTGATGGTGAAATATTTAATCAATTAACTCCTTGATTTTACTTGAACTCTTAGAAATATTTAATTTCTTTGATTGTACAATGGAGTGGACCAATCTATACATATAGACATTTTATTTATTTTTATATTGAACAAAGCAAGAGTACAAAGAAAGATAACTACCAGCTAGTAGCTGAAGGAGAGAAAAAATACAAACTAGTAAAAATTACAATGAGCCAACATATGGCCATGACTAGAAGAAACTAGAGGCTAACACTTGAGTTGAAACACTTTACATAGATTCATATTGCAACTATTTTGAGGTTGATTAACCTGATCCTGAATTTGCTGAAGCTGAGCTATAACCATTACATTTTTCTTTGACAAATATTGAAGCTATGAACATAAAAAAGAAACCTAAAAAACTATATCAGAGTAAAGCATTAGAATATTAGTTTCTTAAAAATAGCTGCTTGAAAACACAACAATACACCTACCCTTCCAAATATGTCTTAAAAATAACTTGTCTTATAGAATCAAAAATCACATCATCATACAAACCAAATCCCAAGAGAGCTTCTTTCCAATTCAACTTATGATGAAAAATAGAAATTTTTTAAAGATAGCATTCCATTATTTCTTAGCAAAAGGACAATCCCAAGAAATATGTTTCATATTTTTGATACATAAACAAAAGGGGTAGTTAATTGGATGAATCATAATGTATCTTAGTGTATCTTCAATTGACAGTTTATGATGTAAAACTTTTTGGGCCAACAATTATGTTTTCGCATTAGTTTTGGATTTCCATATTTGCGCACTCATTTTGGCCCACTTCTTGGCACTAAATCTGCTTCTCCATTTGTGATTGAGGCAAGGAATGATCTTCTAATGAGGTAGAGAATGAAGATATATTTTCTTTAGTGAGAGATAATTGAAATGAGAAGAAGATAGCCATCTCCAATATTTAAAAAATTACATTCGCTAGGAATACAAATTTTCATAGATAACTCAAGAGGAACTAATGATTGCACAAATATCATAAATTATTTATATTTGACATTCAACCCATACTGCTCTTTAATTTTTAGCCATGAAGCCCATTCAAAAGTATCAAAATCCCAAATGTATTTAAATTATTGAATGACTTTTTGTACAAATAATAAGCATGTTTAGGAAAATAAATTGCAAGTGGTTGATTATGGTAATTAACAAGTTTGTTCCACTAGATGGATGAAGAAGCAAAGTTGAAGCCATGTTGTAGAGATGAGTCATTCCATTGAAGAAATTGACAAACTTGTTGCCAAGATGTCCAAATGGACTGTAAAGGAAAGGATGCCTTGAATTTGTAGAAGAGGGACATGATAATTTTATCAAACTGATTGACTGACTGCCATTTTTTATTTTTTACAACTTGAAAAATTTGGTTACAAACAATTATTTTCCAATGGTTCATCCCTTATAGCTGCTCTAATAATCCATTTCGTAGCCAAACACAACCCTTGAGTTTTGGGATCAATGATTCCTAAACCACCCTTATGTTTTGGCTAAATGCAATGAGAACAATAAGTGATAAAATCAACATTGCCATCCCATTTGGACTAGATGAATTTCCTAATTAGTTTGTTCAAATCTTCATATTTTTTCTTAGAAGGAATCCAATAGGATGAGAAGTAAACATGGGTAGAAATAAAAAAACTTGTTGGCAACTTGAATTTTTCCAACTAATGATAAGAATTTGTTGCTCCAATTAAATATCTTATTTTTAAGTCTATTTAGGAACTAATCCCCATGTCAGAAAGAGAAACCGCTACACCAAACAAAATTCCAAGATTATGTTAGAGTAAAAGGTATTTCCTAATTAATTATTTACTTAATTATTAGGTCCCTTTTCCTTTAATTACTTAACCTTACTTGGGTCATGTTCTTTTTATGTCTCATGTCATAGGATGAGGACACATATCATGATCTTTCTTTATCCTCACCTAGAGTTTCTAGGTTAATTATCCTTTTATAAGGATTCCCTATTGTATAATCATTGAGATGCACATTCATAATGATTCATGCTTTTTTGGATCAATAACTCTTGGCCTCCATATATTTTCTCTCTTTCTATGATAGGTGTTTGATTGCAGGTGATATTTGAGAGTTGTGGAGTTGATTTTTCTCAACTTCTACATGGTATTAGAACTCCAGACCTGTAATCCCCTCTACTTATTTTGAAATTTTTTGTGCCTTGAGCTATCATTCGGTGCATCCTAGACCAAAATAGTGTTTTCCATTGGATTCAAAGCTATTGAGAAAGTCAAATCTGCATTTTGTTTGGTTTGATTTGAACTCCAGAGGTCAGATCTACAATGTTTGAAGCAATTACTTTTTTTCTAGATCCAGAGAGTAGCTAAAATTTTGGTGCATTTTGAGTTAAAATATACATTACCATTGCACTTAGAAGGCCCAAAAACCTTAAGATCGCCTGTCAAATCATCAAAATACATGTTGGGAGCATTTGAGGCAAAAAAAAATTGCCAGACAGGTCGTATGACCTCCCCAACATGCAGGTCGAGGTAAATAAAAAATTAAAAAAATATTATTATATTTTTCTTTAATTTTTTTTAAAAAAAAATCAAATAAAAAAATTAAAAACCCTGTTTAAAAGGGTTGTAGGTTTTTTAATTAAAAAATTTACAAAGAATGATAACTACTATATTAATTACATCTAGTGATCTCCCCATGTTTAATTTGCCTCCACTCCTTAGGAATCCACTTAGCAGTATGCCTAGATTGAGACATCATAAATTTAGTCTTGTTGTGGGCTAGCTGAGATTTGAAAATGAGACAATATAGATTTAGGATGCCCAAAGTGTTATTTAATTCTTCTTCAGAATTGTGCAAAAACAACATACTATCATCAACAAAATGAGAGTTAATAACAACCTTATATTGACAAATAGAAATCCTTCTTATAAATTACATTTGATTATATTTTTGAAGCATATATCCTAAAGCATCAGCTATAAGAACATATAAAAAGGGGGATAATGGACATCCCTGCCTTATTGATCACTATAATTCAAATGATTTTATCAAAGAGTTATTAATCATAAGTTGAGCATTGACATCTTGGAACAACATATGAACATGTTTTTGTAATTTAGGCACGAAACCTAACCAATGTAGCATTTTGAGAATGAAATCCCAATGAATTCTATCATAAGCTTTATCAAAGTCTAACTTGACCAACAAAGCATTTTGGCCAAACTGTTGGCCCCATCCAAAAGTCTCCCAGACTAACATTATCCAAAATGTTCCTTCCTTTGATAAACCCCATTTGTTCAGCTCTAGCAATACCTTAGACCACAAGTTTAATCTTGATAGCCAAAGTGTAATGCCCCGTCTTAATAACCTAAGAATGTTGCAATTGTGTTTAAAAGCGTAATAATTTTTTTTTTAAAGTTTAATTATTAAGTAAATTAGTTGCATACATTCATTAGGCTAAGCGACATTACATTACTTTGAGTTTTCCATAAGTGACTTAAGTATTTCGCATTGCACATATTGAATTATAATATAAAGATAAACATTGCATAACATTGAAATTTCCATTCATAATTACATAAAGTACATACATGTTTTCCATACATTGCATTTGATAGAATATACAATTCTCATCCATCTGATGAGGTAGTTCAAATAATAGTTACATTTTACAAATGATCACCTCACAACTTTTGAGGGATGTTTTAACAATACAAATTTTACAATATACAATGTTGAAATAACATAAGTTTCCATGTGTGAGCTCTCCATCCATGAAGCTCTCGATGCCATGATCAAACTGGGGACCCAATGGAGTAAGGTGCACATTCCACCCAACCATGTGGTACCCGTAGGTCCACCCCCCGTGCTAGGAGATAGTAATAAGGTTACCTAGACCTAATCTACTAACCCTAGACACTAGTACAAAACAATCTAATGGTTACATTGCTTCTAGATTTGACAATTGATTATACCACAAACATAGGGTTAACTGTTATTCTAGGTGGAGTGTCATCACAACGATGCAAAGGTTACCCTGGTGTTTCTTCCTAGGTACCGGCCCCCAATCCTTGGGTTACCCTGGTAACCTCTTACGAAACCCGGCCCCTAATGCATACTGTTGCGGAATCAAATGTCTTTTAAAGGAACAAGACACCGATTTACCATTCCAGGCCTTCTCAACTTATACTCATGACTATAGTAGCTCAAGAGTCATAAGAGAGGCAAAATATCTTATTAAGAATTTTAATCTAACTAATGTGTCATTTAATTATCACTAACTTACCAACTATTTGTAAGTTACCCTGACACCACTTTGTGTGTCGGCCCTTACAAATAGCCACTCCCCTAAACATAACATGGGATCTAAGTTTTCATGTCTAGGGTTTACAAGTGCATAAGATACATCTTACAATAACAAATAATTCTCAACTCTTCATAACTTTTATCAAAACCAGGTATCAAAACACCATATTTAATACATGCACGACCCAAGTCTACTCATGAAACACATTTAAACAATAATACTCCCTTTTTAACACAATTTAGTCTGGAAGGCTTATACAATAAAGACTTTCCCAATTTGCCCCAAAAGAAAACACATACGAAAACAAATCAAGAAAAATAAACCAGCTATTATTCGGATATGCTAAATCCATATGCATCAGTTTAATAAAACAACGTATTTAAATATCATCTTAACAAAATGATATAATTTAAAATCAATAAAATAACTCTTTCATTTAGTCTATTTTTATTTGTACTTTCCAATTTCATAATATATCATATTGATTAATTTCTCAATCTTAATTTCCACTTATATTAAAATTTAAAATACCAAAATCTTTTTCTTCACTTAATAAATATAATTATGAATATATAATTATATTTATTTATTTTATTTTTTTAAACTAAAAATATTATTATATCTATATATATATTTATATTCATATATATATATATACATACAAATATAAATATAAATATTTAAATATTAATATTTTAATTCACATTAAATAGAAATCGAATTTAATAAAAATACCAAATGAAACTTACACAGGGTTTATACCCCGAAGGGCCGGCGCTGTGGCTGCGCCCAGCAGCCATGGTGGCTGCTGTGCGCAGCCAGGTGACTGCGCCCACCCGTAAGGGTGAGGGGAGGGTTTCGGCCCTCCCCAAATAACTTAATTTTTTTTTTTTAAACATCTTAAGCTTCGCCCGTACAGCGAACAAGACATAGTAAATTTCTAAATAAAAATTGACGCGCCTGTATGGCGACGGCATGATTTAAAAAAAAAAAAAGTCTTTAACAATCCAATTTATATATGAGGAAAAATCCATACACATAAATATATATATATATATATATAATATCTACAGGGTTTTCTTGAAGATTTAAAAAGGGTTTTCATTTTAAACAAAGGGTTTTCACAATAAAATATACAGGAAACTGTAAAATTTTCTTCGGAGTTTTCATAGGGGGAAATTGAGGAAAATTTTCAAACTTCTCCAGGTTTTCACAGAAAACATACACAGTATTTTTTTTTTAAATTTCAAATCTAATTTTCCCAGAAGTTTTTAATTTCCTAACAAATAATTTCCTTCATGAAATACAATACTTTTAACAGAGAATATACTACAAAGGCTTTTTAAAGCCATTAAAATTTCACACAACAGAATAGAGAAAATAATCTTTATATGAGACTAACAGATATTTAAATTACTCTAAATTTCTTTTCAGATGCTTTCTTTTCCAGAATTAAATAAAATAAATACACCAGAAGGATACCTGTTATCCTGTGCTTGAAAATTATCTAGTGAAGAATTTGCCTGTAGCTTCCACAATAGCTTTCCCGAGAAACAAAAATCCAAATCCCAAACAACCACCAGAAGTTTTTCACCAAATTGCAACAAAATATCAAAAGCTTTCACCAAAAATTTCACAGAGCATCCAAAATTATTTCCCGTGAGGAAATTCAACAACCTCTGTGATTTCCCGAGATCCAAAATATCCTCCGTAACAAATTTTCAACAACCCCCAATGCAATTATTACACTCACACACATGTCGAGAAGTAGTTATGAAAATATCTTCTCCACTTCACAACAATTTTCCATTTCAAATTTGCATGCAATTTTAATTTATTCAATTTAAATTTTACAACCATTATTTCAATTTACATGCATTTTATTTTCTATTTACTTATTTTATAATTTTCAAATGCAATATAATTTACACACATAATAATTTAATTTAATTAATTAATTAATTTAATTCAAATAGTTTAATCTTTTTAAGATCAACTATTTAACCAAATAAGCTAATTAATGAATTAAATTATCAAGCAAGTAAATTTCTACCACATTTAAACATTAATTTAAATACCAATAATTAAAGCACAATAAACTAACATTAAAATTAACCAATATTTAATTTTCAACAATTTATTCAAACAGAAAATGACGATACAAACCTATGACTCTAAACTAAAATAGACAAAGTACTAAGACTAGGGTTAAAGGCTAGACTAGGGTAAACCAAACTACTATCTCCCGATCAACGTATCCGTTGAGTCTTGAAACGCTCAGACCTGAGTATGCAGGTGGAGTCGGTGTCATATACCTGCAAATTCCTACAACCAAGAAAATAACGTGCATACATATATATAAAATAAAGCATTAAACAGACACACCGTGCGAAGAAAATCACATATATCGTAGGGCACTCGCAAGCGAGTGATGCGATTCTGTTCTCCACACCAATACACTTCACAACAAACTGACGAAATAAATAGCTGTTAGTCCATCATAAACATGTACAAAATAATAAACAACTGAAAGTAACCATCTACACTATATCAAATCATGTCTGAATCAATAATCATCAAACAAGTATCATCATGTCACAAAATAATCCACTATTGCTCAAGACCAGCGATCAAAATATCCAAACAAGATATCATAATCTAATAGTATGAAAACACAACAGCAGAAAGCATAAGCATAAACGGAGGGGTACTACACAAAGATTTAAGAAGTGTTTAGTAACGTAACTGGTCTCCAACAAGAAATGGTGTTATCTTTTTTCCCTTTAGGAATTAGCTTGATTAAACCTCTATTAATGTTTGATCCTAAAGAGACATTATGAAGAGCCTCTAAATAGAGCATATAAAAATATTCCTTGATATGATTGCACATGATTTGATAGAATTCAACTGGTAGACCATCAACACCTGGACTCTTATTAGGTTTAATAGAAAAAATAGCACATTCAGTATCTTCCAAATAAAGGATGTGATCCAAATAAATACTGTAAACGAGATCAATTTTATTAGGGATATACTCCTTGACAATATCTTCCAAAGTTTGTTGCATATTTGTCCAATTCTTTTCTTCTTTAAACACATTTCCATAAATTTTTTGAAACACCACAGTAATTTTAGCAAGATTAGTATGTAATCCATGCTTGTCCAATATGACACAAATTATTTCTTTTTATGTTTATAATTGAAGTATTTAAAGATGAATTTAGACCCTCTGTTTCCTTCTTTGATCCAATGAAGTCTAGCTCTTATTTTAGCACCTTGGCCCTTATAATTGTCTAGCTTTCATAGTTTAGTTTCAATGACAACAATAGCAGTTTTAATCCTTTCACAAAGGTTTATTTTGATATTCATATATTTATTCATGAGAGTCATAAAATAAAATATTTGATGCATTAGTGGTGGGCCTAGTGCTGATTTAGATTTAACTTTCCAATAACAAGAATATCAACCACTTTGTCTTCTTGTGAATCCCCAACAACTGTGAATTCAATTAAATCAATGAAGTAAGCCATTCTCCTCTCCAATCCTTTTCTTAACATTTCCCAAGAAAATATTAAAATATATCCCATAGAGCCATTCAACCAACTATGTAAATTATTTCATTTGAATCTTAGAAAATCTATGTGATCTCTAGGAACCATTGATTAGAACCATCCTAAGGTTGTCGTGTATTACATCCTTTGGGATTGAATTTTTTTTCCTTCAACTTTGGCTACACTTGTACCATCCATGAGTACGTCATTATTTGGTGCTACATAATTTTGATTGCACCCCTATTTGAAGACAAAACTATATTGATGTTTTGCACCAACATAATTAATTGTAGCATGGAGTTTCCATAATGCCATTGAAATAGGTCACGCCCTCTTCTAAGATTTGTGGTGTGACCCTGTAAATGGATGCACCATATTGCTATATAATTACTTATTTGCATACATTTTTATTTTTAATGAAATTTAAATGTAGATTGTTGCACCTTTACACTTGGGTTAAAGCATAATAGTGGTTTACAATTATTTTGAGGAAGGAATTCTCATTTATTTATTTTTTCACCATATCAATGGGTTTGACCGAACTTATAGGTTCAGTCGAACACTATTATATGTTTGACCGAACCTATAAGTTCAGTTGAACCCATTGTTCGACTGAACCACTCAACGACCCAATAAAATAAACATATTTTATAGGGTTCGGCTGAACCTAGGTTTGACCGAACCCCTTGAATTAGTGAAAATAAAAAAAAAGTCACTATCACATGACTTTTAAAAAGTCACTATCACATGACTTTTTGTACATCGGCGAACATGAATAGAGGAGGACAACGAACGTGAACAGCGAAGGCGGCAAACCCAGGGGAAAAACGTGCACCACATTTCTAATTTCATCAACCTCTTGATCGAGCCATAGTGAGTAGTAGGTTGGTGATTGCAATTGTGTTTCAAATTGAATTTATTTTGAAAAAAAATTAAACCCTAAATGGAATGAAATGGTTAAAATTTACAGTCGATTTGAAATTAAGTTTGTTGAAATTAAAATTGCATTTGCTTGAAAGTTTCTAAATCCTTTCAAGAACAAAAAACTTAATTTCTATTATGCTTTGATGAATGTTCATACTGTGTTTTAAAGCTCCAATTTTGGCATGGGCAAGGAGTGTCGAATTTGACTTTGCAGTCCATTTGTTTGAAATATTTTGCATACCCATTTTAAAAAATTGTCAAACAATTAACGTGCCTTGTCCATGCTTCCACATTTTGCATACATTTCTACCAAGGCACTGCCAATTGCATTTGCTTGAATGTTTCTAAAGCCTTACTTAACAGATTTTTTTGAGGCATTATATCAAACAGTTCATGTGCCTTTCACATTTTGCATACATGTCTACTAGGGCACTCACAATTGCAACTACAACATCTGGTAAAATTACCCCTTGATGATTTGATTGATGTCCATACCCTGTCCAAAGCTCCCATTTTGGCACAAGCAGGGGGAAGGTTGTGGAATTTGGCTTTATAGCTATCAATTGCATTTGCTTGAAAGTTTCTAAAGTCTTTTCAATAAACCCATTTGCAAGGATAACATGATATTATTTAAGTACAAGCTTAAGTCTAAATCTTGCATTTGAAAGCTAAATTGAAATTAAAATTATATGTTTGAGGCAATGCATAGAAGACACCCATACAAAATAGTACAAAAGAAAGAGAAAAAATGTAAAGAATGCACTTGTAACCTATACTTGAGAGCATTAATATATATATATATATGTATACACTCTTTCAAATCAGCATTGAATATTAGAGGATGAACTACATATTAGGACTTTTTCTTTTAATATAAATCAGGTAAAACTTATTCCTTTGAGTAGATGTGTAACACCCGTCGTGCAAACCCTAGAGAACACACAATGCAAATAATTTTTTTTAAAACAATTAAATTAAACATGCAAATACATTAAACCATAATCACATAACACATTACATAACATTAACACACTTAGTTCTCTGGGGCACGCGAGGTTACATCGCAACAACTAAACGGAAAATCGAGATAAATATTACAACATAACCATTTATTATATAATAACCATGAATAAGGATACATCCAATAACCATGATACGAGAATAATAAACATCACATAATACAACCATAATAAATCTCTTAATAAAGATACAAATGATCCTAACTATTACATCATCGTTTTAATATTACATTACAATCTCTTGATAAAAGAATCACATTGAATTTTCCCAACATGTGGGATGATACAAGTACAATGAAATCTAAGATACAAGGTGAACACTGGTACAACTCCAACTGCGGAAATGCTGAGAAGATAGGATGCTAATGGGGAACCCAACGGGTGCGGAGCACGTTCCACCCGACCATGTGAATTACAAGTAACTCACCCCCCGTGCTCAGAGGTGACAAGGAAGTTAACTCGACCATGATAGTTAAACTGACTCCACGAACAACATAGTACAATAACAGATACAAACTCAAGGTTTACAATGACATAAACCACAACATTCATGAATCCACATAATAAGAACAAGCTATGAAACTCACCACAATTAAACAAGGCATTAACAATAGAACAAGACACCAAAGAACATTCCTAAATCATTTTCACAAGATTCTGAATCAACAATAAGAGTAAAAATCTAGAAGAACTGAAACAACATCCAAAATACATTTACAAATAAATCTGAAATGATAAAAAGAACATGATTCCATATAAGTCTAAAACAACAATTTAGTACACAATTCCAAAGGCATCAAGAAACAAGGCAAAAGTATGTCAAGTGGAGAGTGTCATCGCATAGCTCTCATGGGATCCCCTAGCCCTTCCTCCAAATGAGGCGTCGAAACCCATCTATGGATCCCCTAGCCCTTCCTCCTACTTGAGGCGCCAGCACCATAGGGTAGCTCATGCAGAGTCGATAACCTCTCATGAAGACGAGATTATGACTTTGCCGACCATGGCCTACTCAGTCTATCATTAGTCTATGATAGCCCTAATGCATAGACAAGGAATCCAATGTTTATTATCTTGTGTGTTTTACTACCCATCCCCCTAAATTCTATTTTTAGGTTATCACTTGTTTAACTACTCTTACGTGGGTTCCCCTGAGCTCTTCCTCCAACTGAGGCGTCGGCGCCCACGAAGAGCCACTCTCCCTATGACCCTATCATAAATCAAAACTAGGCAAGGGTTGAACTAAAACATATAAAGCATAATACCACAACAAGAACATTCGAGGCATTAACCCTCTCGCAATAACTCATAACCAAAAACTCTTAACAAACCGTTCAACCCTTCCAAGCATAAACCATTAAGTTTTCAACTTAAAAAAAAAAGATTCAAGACGAGAATAACATTCAAAATAAACAAGCCTCTGGAACAAGGTTTCACAATCAACCACGGTTCCCACATCAATATTAAAGTCCAAAACAAAACCACAAAGAACGAGATACCCTTAAATCAATTTCACAAAATTGCACCATTAATTCCAATTTCATTCTCAATTAAACGATTAAGTTAATTTTATTTGTCATTCAAATACTTCCAGAGTTCTACATTTTGAAATATAATCCATAATATATTAAAAAAAACATTATTAATATATATATATATATATATATTAAGAATAAAAAAAATATTATTATTAGCAATTTAATAAATATATCTAAAAATATATTAATAAATTCATAAAACATTTATTATTAAAAAATAAATTTATTAAATATATTTTAAATTTTTTTATAAACTCATATAAAGAAAATTGGCTGACGGCCATAGTGCACGCATCAGTCAATGAGACTGCTGCAGAAGTACTGCCGCGACAGTAGGGTGACGAGCAGGGGGTATGGCTTCGGCCGTCCTTCCTCAAAAGCCCATAAAAGTTTCTTTTAATTTTTTTTAATTTTTATAATAATTTTCTTTTAAAAAGAAAATACAATCTCAGCCAAAAATAACGCCGACGGGTGAATAAATTCGGCCCAAGGAACAATGCGAACCAGTACTGAAGTAGAAAAATGATAATTTTTTTTATTTATCTAATAATTAATATATATATATATATATATACATATACATATATATATATATATATATATATATATATATATATATATATATATATATATATATATATATATATATTTTATCACAGAGAATAATATATCTGTGTATAACACAGATAAAATATACAAATATATATTTCACACATATGTATGTATACAATAGTATACTCAAGCAAGATAATATTTTACTACAGAGGACATTCTTTTTCCAAAACCAGATTTTAGAGGAATTAGAATAATTTTCAGAATTCAAAGACAAATTTCATTTACAGTTAAATTGTAAAGAAAAGGACGCAGAACAATTTCAAAAAGACAATTTAATTCCTTCTATTAATTTTCTTATTCACTCAAAAGTTTTCTTTCATTCAGACAATCAACCATATTTATTCCTTGTTTATTTATTTATTTATTTTTTAATACAAGTAAAGATTGATTCAAAACACATTTCTATTCTTTATACAGATTCAAAAACAATCAAGAAGAGAGAGTGGAACCTGGAATCCTATGCTCTTGAGAATCTGATAAAGCTCGTTCGATCATGATGGCCTCTACGAAGAGCTCCTCGTTCTTGCTTCGAATCTCCTCTCCAGAATACTGTGTTCAAATCTCGAACCCAAATCCTTAATCTCAAGAATCTTTTCAAATTATTTCAAAACAAAAGAATCGAAATATCCTTTTCGAAAACTTCAAAAAATTCAAGGATGCATAACCATTATTTTTCAACTTCTGTCTCCACAAACCTCTCTCTGTGTCCAAAAACTTACAAAATTCTTAATTAAATAAAAGATATTGTCCATCTCTTCCAAAAACTCTAAAAATAAAAAATAAAAGAAAATAATTCTTTAAAAGCAAGCTTTTTTAATCAGATCTGTATACTTATTCGTTCTCACAACTTTTTCAATCTTTTATTTGTTTTATTGTTTTAATTTCTATTTTTACAACTTTACTTGCACATCACATTATCTATTTAATTTAAATAATTTATTCTAATAATTATCCTCAACAAGATAATTAATTAAAATAAATAACACACAATTTAATATTATAATTATCACACAATAAAACTCATGACTTTTAAAAATAAATAAATCATTTAAATATTTAAGTACAATATAATCTAACATTAAAAATAAACAATTATTTCCATCATTTAAATCGAATACACCACAACCTATAAAGTACCAACATTAAACAAAATACGACAAAACACAAAACACAAACCACAAATGACGACAATTACAAAAATGAACAATACCAATCAAACAAGACGGCCTGACATCATGGGACGGGATGACTTCATCATCACCTCTATTTCATCTTATACCCGTTGGGCTATTGGTGCTCGCCCTATCCTGTCGAAACAGGTGGAATCAAGACTTGTACCTACAATACCTGCATACAAATGAATTCGTGTACATGTGCATACATATATATAAAATCAAAGCATTAAATCAAAGCATTGCATTGTGAGAAGGAATCGCAGCGTAATAAAGCACTCGCAAGCGAGTGATGCTACACTGTCCTTCATCACCTCTATCCTAACAATTATAATATAACTGATAAATAGCATTTCTAAACTAACAATTCATCTCATGACATAATTCATTAAATCATTGCATCATAATATAATTCTGAAAATCAACTAACATCACCAACCACAATGTCATAAGAAATAATCAAATCCTCAAGTGTATAAGCATAATCACCAACAGTCTACTAATCAAACCACCAAACCAAACAATAATAGTATCATCACAGTATCAAACCAAAGTACAGAAAATAATAGGTCTAAACAGTATGAGGGGTATTACACAAGTTGTAAACAGAATGTATGCCAGATAATTTGAAACTTCTCCAGACAGTGTTGCTCATCTTGATCTCATTTGACTCCGCATACCCAATAAGGCACTGGTCTCTGCAATATCATCATTTGATTTCATTCAATTTCTATATATCTATTAATTAAACATTTTAGGATTTAGATTAAGAAGATTGCTATCAAGTTTGAATTCATTTGTTCACCTCCATTTGCCATTGTGAAAAAATTGTTGTAAGAAGTATAATCATAAGTCTGCTTAATTCAGAGAGGTACACCCGCCCAAGGTTTAGCAACACCTAAAGAGTATAAGGTTGAGTTCTCTTGACCTTGTCTGTTACCCTAAAGCATATCAAGAGATTGGCAGCCTCTTGAGGCATTCAACCTGCGTTTTTGAGAGCTAACACATCGTACTTAATTGATAATCAGTAATTAGCATATCATCCCAGTTCTTATCCACCATTGTTATTGCACATTCAGCAATGATTTCTCTTGTGTCTATAAGTTTGGTGGAGTGGAGAGCCCTGGCCTTCTTTTTGGCACTCTCCTCAATCTCTTCCATCATCTCCTCCCAATTGAGAGGTTGTGGTTGAACTATTTTCTTCCTTTCCAAGTCAAGCTTCAACCATGTAGGAGCAATAGGAGTAGTATTTACTTGGGCTGAAGAAGAAGTAGCAGTAGTGGAAGATAGAGGTTGCAATATTGTATTTTCAGGCTGAGAGTCAACCTCTTGCACATTTTTCTGCTCTTTCTATGCCTCTTCTTGTGCAAGCTTCTCGACCTCTTCCTTATCCTTTTGTTCTTGCAATTTATTTGCTTCCAACTCCTTCTTTAGGTGTTCCAATTCCAACCTCCTTTCCTCTAACATCTGGTCTCGTTGCCTTTTCAGCTCCTCAACAAAGTCCCATGCCTCTTTGGACTTCTTTTCATGTAAAGCAAGCTCTGCAACCTCCTCTCTTTCCAAGCATTCTTGTTCTTCCTTCTTCTTATGAGCCTCCTCCACAACTTTAAACTTAGCCTCAAGGGCTTCCTTTTCCCTTCTTTGAGCAGCCTTCTCTTCCTCAAGATCATGATTTTTTTGCTACAAAATCAATTTGTCCCTTTCTTCCTTCATCTTGAGCTCCTACTCCTTTTATTGTTGTTGCTAAGCCAATTCAACACCCTTAACTTTATCTTCCAGTTCCTTTTGTTTCAATGCATCAGATTGTGCCTTACCATCAATCTCCTATTGTCTTGCTAGTGCCTCAACTTGGGCCTTGGCATTTGCTTCCTTCTTGGCATCCTCAAACAATTTTCATTGGTCCTCTATTGTTAATACATGCTTTGTCCCCATATGATCAGTTACATCAAGGGATGTTACTACATGGGCCTCTTTATCAGTTGGAGTATTCTAAAATTAGTAGCAATATTATGTATTTCAATTCCAAACTCCATTTCTCTTAAGACCTCAACCTCCCTGTGGAGAGCTCCCTTTGGTGATTCCTGACCTGGTTGTTCTGTAACAATAGGTTGAGTGGATGCCTCTTCTGTAGCAGATGTTGAAGTACCAACCTCTGCAATGGCCTCTCCTTCTTGGATCTTAGAAGGATCTTGGGCAACAACCTCCTCCCCTGAATTAGGAGGAAGAAATTCCAAAGGCTCCTTTGGAGGCATTCTTCTCTTTGTCCTTTTATATTGGGTAGTCCCAACAACCTTCCTCTTCTTGGATCCTTGAGCTTATGGCTGCTTAACACTCAATATGACCCATTGAATGCTCCTATCTAACACTAGCCTTGCAATCTACTTTATATCAATTGACTTTGCAACATTCCAATCCACTGGGTCTAGATCCTTAGTGCATATATTATTTGCATCATACTGGGTATCTAAGGTTACCCCATCATCTGATAATGTCTCAGGGATATCCTCTTTTATCCCATACTCTACCCTAAGTGGGACATGTAGTATTTCATAATTTTTCCTCCTATGATCATATTCATCCTGAAGATCCATCCAAAAATCCTCCAATAGATTAAAATGCTTATCAAAAACATTGGGGAGCAAGGCCTACATTTTGTGTTCAGGATCAAAATGCATCCTGGAAGTGTATAAGCCCAATTTTAGATACATCAATTCTTCACAAAATGCCTTAGCTGCCACAATGTGTGGACAACTATACTTACCCAATTTCATAGGAAACTTATGACAACCAGTCTTATGCTTGGTGCCAAATTTAAAGTTAACCCTTAAAGCTTGGTATATGAATTCCATCTATACAATTTTGTTGCTACAACACCTAGGCAATAGGTGGGGGTGGCCATCAAAACCAAACAACCTAAAATAGGTAAATTTGGGGTATTAGATATACCAATGTCCCCATTCCGCAATAAAATCCATGGCCTCCCTACTTAATCTATAACCAACATCTCATGTTAACCGATTAATGATAACATACAAAAATGCATCATTAACCCTCTTGTAATGTGACTCTGAGGTTTGTAAAGTAAGTTGGTCATAATGGTTCCATACTTTATTTTTCCCTTGGGCCTCTCCCATTATGCCCATCGCATTCAATCCAAGGAAAATTCCCATTTTGGCAGCTGCATAGACCACATAAGAGGTCATAAAGAAAATCTTGGTTTCTCTCACTCTCAACATTTGATTATGAATGCTCTCCAACACCACCATAGGACAGTCAAACTGTTATTTTCCATCCAAGATAGCTTGGATGAATGGGAACATCTATTCTTTAAATTGGGAGGCATCTCTCTTCCCAAACACCTAGAGAGCATCATGATTATGTCCCCAATCTCTTATTTGAAGTCTTCCCTTTTAGGCTGATCAGGAAGCTTAGTGGGAGACTTCTTCTCTACTCTCATCCAATGCTTATTCATATGATTTATGTTGGCTTCCTTCTTATCACTATATAGCTTCAATGCTTTTGCTTCATTTAACTGTCTCGGATCTTGTGGAGGAGGTACATCAAACAGGAATCTGATCATTTGTGGCGTTAGATCAATGATAACATTTCCCTTCACATCCACACACTGCCTGGTAGGAGGATTATAAGCTCTAGCTACTACAAGAATCAACTCCAGACACTGGACAAACAAAGGAAAAATTGCAACATGTGCCAAACCGGACTGAGCAATCCTTTGTGCCCTTGGTGTAACATCTTCATTAAAGGTTTCATCAACTAGTTCCTCATAATTAAAGGGGCCTAAGTTGGTGTCAGTAATATTAGCCCAATCAGAATCAACCTTACTTGTTGTGAGAATAGCTTCCATGTGATTGTACCTCAGAGTGTAAGGGAGTTGTTCTACTTTGACCTTCTTCGGCTTTGCTCCTTGCTTTAAAGTTTATGTCAGTTGGCTCCTTTGAGAAGCCTCTTCAGATGCCCCTGACATCCTCCTCACTCTGTAATAAACTCATGTATTAGATGAACAAAATCATGTAATCAATTTATCATGTAACACCATCCTCTATTTCCTTAGGACAATTCTCATACTCAGCCAAATTTCACTTTTATTAGAGGTGAAGTTACAAAAGAATAAAGAATGTAAAACATTTTCAACATATAGCAGGATCAGAACTGGAACTAGACTGGAACCAAGACCAAAAAAGAAATCAAACTAGAAACTAATCACTAGTTTCAAGTTCTACCTCCACTCTGGTTCTGACTCTGGTTAAGAACAATTGTGAAGACTGAAATTATCAATAAGCAGAAGTGGGATCTTTTTAGGAATGAACTTCAATGGCAAACATCATCAGGACGAGTTTAGTCCCAAGTCCGCTTCCGCTAGTTTTACCAACAAAACAGAGCACCATCCTGAAGTCATGGTCATATGAATTAAAAGATCAAGGTCACATTGCTATTGAAGAAAAACCAAAATAGAGGGGCTTAACCTCACACCTTAACTGTACGAAGACCAATTTAAAGCTAGAGGAAAAACATTTTGTAAAGGTTGGCAAACAAACCCTAGTTTGCTCGACACGTCGACTCAGAAAATTAGGGCATCACACACCCCATGTGGAAATCACAAAACTAACATAGAAATGAAACTAGAGGGGTTTCCAACAAACATTAAAACGTTTAAGTACGAAAAACCCCAATAAGTAAAAACTCTAGTGAAGAACTAGGGAACAATAAAACACACCTGTCATGAAAGCGACAACGAGCAAAAGCAACAAACAGAAAGAAAACAAAATAGAATGAGACAAAGCAAACAAACCAAAAGAAAACACACAATGACGAAGACTCACAAAATAAATCTCTACGAACGCATAAAAAAAACACGACGAGGAAGAACACAAGAAAGCAACGACAACACAAAATGAGAACAAAAGAGAAAAGAAAAGAAACCCTACCTTAAAACGCCCACAAGGAAAGACCAAAAAGTGATAAAGGTTCACTCCACAACACGCCTCCGCAATCAAATCGCTCCTCTCAAAGTTCGTCTAGCTCTGGTTCATTAAAACACGTTGAATAACCAAGATAATGAGCTAATTAAACATAATTATGATTTTAAAATCAATTCACGCATGTGAGGAGGCTGCAATTAATGCCATTAATGGGGTTGGTCAGAGGCAGAGCAATCAAGGTGAAAAAATAGATAACTCCCATGGACACCAAAGATAAGGTGGGCACAGATACGAGACCAAAACCAAAACCAAAAATTTTACAAAGTTCCAAGTACTGATCCAACCCTAGTTTCGCTCCTGGAAAAAAGAACAAAAATTGAGACAAAAACAAAAAAAAGGGAAACAAGCAACAACAGGAAGTGGGGCCGGAACAAAAACTGGACCCAACCCAAACACAAATGAAAAGAAACATCATGAGGCAAACGAGCAGAGTCAGAATTGAAACGGGAACAAAATCTGAAAATTTTAGAAAGTTCCAAGTTAGGTTCCAATTCTGGTTCCGCTTCCGGCCGGGAAAAACAAAACGCAAGGAAAAACAACAAACAACTCAATGGAGAAATAGACCCGGGAGTGCAAAATGCAACAAAAAACAAAGAACATAACAAGGAGAAAAAGGGCGGACATGGAACTGGAACCGAATGAAGACTTGGAACTGAGGAAAAGTGTTAAGTCCAGTTTCTATTCTAAGTCTGCTTCTACCAGAACACAAAAAAAGAGAAAGTCTTAGGAGCGAAAAGAACAACTCCTAAGACCCAAAGAAAACACCAAAGATAAAACAAAAACAAGGGGGACCCATTTTATTCCAAAAATTAAAATGGGGTGGTTATGCAAGGCATAACAAGGCCAACTTAAGAGGTCTAGGGCATAGGATTCCCTAGACTAGATCCCTCATTTTTTGGGATCCAAAGTGTCAGGGGAAAAATATTAAATTTATATTTTGACTTTCCATATTTTATTTTTTTATAAATGTTAAAATGGGTCATGGAATGCATAATTTAGGAAATTAGGTCCAAGCACATAAAAGGGAGTAAAACCTAGTGTAGAATTGTCAAAGGTGACAATTTATGACACTACATATTGATCAAAGAGAATCTACAACCATACACAATGAAGATATTTCCACATAGCCAAAGGTATAAATAAAGAAAGAAGAAGAAGAAAAAGGCAAGGAAAAAGGCAAGGGAGTTTTACAAAAAAACTACTAACCCCTCCAAACATAATAATCATTAAATAAAGAAAGGAATCAAAGGAACCGCAACAAGATTTAAAAAGAAGAAATTAACCCTGGTAATTTGCAAAATCAATTGAACAAGGATCTAAGATTTGTCTAAAGGAAAGGACCACCAATTAGACACATTTCATTTATCAACATTTTTAGAATCCCATATAGCCAAACACTTAGTTCCACCCCATTCCATTCACTTTGAATATGTATTTAATAAATTAAATCAAAATTAGGAACTATAGTGCAAAAAAATGTATACCTTAATAATTTCACAGTATGTTTGGGCCCCTTAATTAATTGGAATTAATTAAGCTTCTAATTTAGAAATGTATGCATTCCAAATCCTTATTATTCTTGTGTTTCCAAAGGGAAACCTGTATTAAACAATTGCCAACAGTAATTAAAACACCTTGGAAATTGTGTCCTGGATTTAGGTCCTAGGACCCATTCTCCCAAGGGAAAATGGGTCCTCCTTAAGTGCCAAGACCCAATTTTTTATATGTTTTTGGCAGCCTTTTAATAATTCAAATTCAAGTTTCAAATGTCGGCTTGTGGAATCTAATTTTCAGAAAATTAGATAAACACCTATAAATACATAGTTATTTTATCAATTCAATTAGAACACAAACAACCCAAATTTCATAAGAGAAAATATTATTGTCAAGAGCATTAAAGAGAATATTTATCAGTTATCTATAGTAGCAATCAAGATCATATCATCATGTCAAAGTTCATGTGTGTTCATGTCATGTTTTTGAGCTAACATTGTGGTGTAGGTTTCAAGCATTCAAGTAAGTATTTAAGCATCATATCAAGCAATCAATCAAGCCAATTCATGCAAGATCCAAACCTTAGAGAGATGTTTTAGACTTCAGTCCTCTAAGAGCAGCCATCAAGGGTTTGGTGAGTTGTGACATAACATTGTTCATTCATCAATTCCTTCCATTTATCATCATTTCATTATCAAGGTTTAATTACCAACATGGAATTTGACTAAGGAAAATCCCTATTCACCGAAAAATAAACATTTTTCTTCTCTTTGTATGTAAAAAATTATAGGTGAAGAAGGATTGAAAATTGATCAAAGGAGCAATTTTACAAAGTTGTCAAAGTTGTCATCATTATTGTCAAGCCACAAAAACTCATATTCAAAATTTATTTTTGGTTTTTCAAAAGTCAAACCTGGAGAAATCAAAAGCTTAGATTAAGGATTTGAGGATTACAAAATCAGATTTTGGACCCCTACTCTAAGACCCATTCACCCTAGGGTGAATCAATCCTTCTATAGAGCTTAAAACCCACTTTTAATCATAGGTGCACACCATTTTTCCCTTCTCAAGTCTACCTACAAATTGTTGTTTCCATTTTTGTTATCATAATATTCTGCATTTCAAGTGTTAGATCATGCAATTGAGTTTTTTAATGAATTTAAATTTATCTCCCAAAGTGAAAATCAATCATTTATGTCATAAGAAAGCATAAGACTTTCCTAAATAGGGTTGACTCACCTTAAGGTTGAAAGTCAATCATATCCTTGGGAGATCTCTTTTTCTAATGAAATTAGGGAAAGTGGGAGTGTATTTAAACCTTTTGATCATCCACAACATCACACATCTTCCCCATTTTCTTGAAATTTCATTTTGGTGAACCTGACATTCTTACACTATAAGCTTTCTAAAATTGGAAGTCCTTCAAACCCTAGATCTAGGATTTGCATTAATTTACATTTCATCTCATTTAGGGTTTTAAAATTGCATTAGTTTGCATCTCATTTAGGGTTTCAAAATTGTATTAGTTTGTATTTCATTTAGGGTTTTAAAATTGCATTTTGCATCATTTAAAATCTCAAAAATCCAAAAGTATTGCATACATATTGCATTCATTTTACATAGTAGTTTGTATATTAGTGTCTTTTAGTCATTTAAATTAGAAAATTCAATCAAAATTGTATCTTAAAAGTTGTCATTTTACTTGTTGTCTATCATCAAATTGCATTGGCATTTAATCATCAAATTCTAGAAATCTATAACTGAAAGTATTTGTTTGCAACTTGAAATAGAGGCCTTAAACATTAACTCATAAACTCATACTTTAATTTTTTTGACCCCTGTACAAAGACCCATTCACCCTAGGATGAATATGTCCTTGTATAGGTCATTATCCAAATTTTTGTGCATAAATTTGTCTTTGTCTACTTTATTCCTTGTTGTTTGCATATCTCAATTTCAGTGTTTGAAATTATAGTTTTTTTTTTAATTGTTTGCATTCAAGTCAATTGGTCAAAACAAGTGCATTGTTCAAAAATAAAAATTTCATTCAAAAGACATCATTTTTAGTTTTTTGTATTAAAAAACAGTAAACCCTTATATGTTAGTGAAAAGAAGAAAAATAGGTTGGAGTTAGGTGATGAAATGTAGGGTATCATGGACCTATTCTTCTTTAATTCATTAAAAAATGAGATCCACACAATAAAATGATTATCAACCCTTAGGTGAATCAAATCAAAGTGTGAATCTACAATTTTCCTTTTTGTGCAAGGATAGGGGTCCTGGTCAAACAACATTTTGGGGAGAAAAACTAAAAATAGTAAATCAACAAAAAATTGCAACCTAACACTTGGAATAGCTAGATGAAACTCAAAATAGGTAGAACTAGAAATCAGATCACATATTAGAGAAGGGAAGAATGATGTTTACTAGTCGCCAAAAGTCAGTTTCTAAAGCTGATCTAGGACTCATTTTCCCAAGGGCGAATGGGTTCTAAGTTAGCATTTTTCTGCAACTTTCAGGAGCCTCTACTACATATCTAAATCTTCTAATTTTCCCAAGTTTCATGTTCAAAAAGCTAGAAATAACTTATGTAGATGAGTTTTCGTGAGATGACAACTTCAATTTTTCTCTTCAAAGAATCTTCAAAATTTCTTCCACCTAAATCGGCAAACACAAATAAAGAGGGAAAAATGTTTTGTTTTTGGTGAATGGGGGTTTGCCTTAGTCAAACCTTGTTTTGGTAATCAAACCTTGAAATGAAATAAAACATGAAAGAGGGAATGAAGAATGAACAAAGCAATGTTACCACTCAACAAACCCTTGCATAAACCTTGGAATGTAAATCTGCAACTTGCATGAAATGGATTTAATGGATGTGGATCTTGAACTTTGGATCTTGCTTGAAATAATGCTTTGAATGCTTGAATGGATCATGAAACCTACATCATCATATTAGCTCCAATAACATGCATGATGCAAGAAGACTTTGATGTGCCAATTGGATCTTGATTGCTACAATAAATCTTCTCTTGAATGCCTTGAATTTCTCTTGAAATGCTCTTGAATTATAACTTGATCTCATGAAAATCTTCTAGGTGAAACATAGAGAAATAACCTTATATTTATAGATATATGTATCCTTAATTTCCCAAAATTCAAATATCAAAAGCCAACATCTGAATATAGATTTTAAAACATTAAAATACCACCAAAAACATAATTTAAACTTAGGTCCTAGATCTAGGTCCCTAACCTAGGACACACATTGCTCAATGAGAAGTGTTATGTTAATGCATTAATGAATGTCAGGTTTCCTCTTTGAAAAATGCAATAAAATAGGATTAACAAATGAATTAAGGCACAAATTAAGGCAATATTAAGCTCAATTAATTAAAGGATCCCTAAATAAGTGTGAAAATGTAAATAAATACATTTTACAACACTAAAATAAGGCACAATTAAGTCCAAATTAACATTAATTCCAAATTAAGTGTGAAAATGTAAAAGGGATACATATTTCCACACTACATTTAGCCCCCACTTTAGTGAGAGGATGACCTTACGTCAAACTCACACTGAAATAGACATTCAAAACATATGTATGCAACAACAACAAGATTACTCAATTATACAACATCAAAGACTTAAAAGAAAAGTAAAAACAAAAAAGGTGGATCAAGCCTCAATTGTCCAACATGATGTGGAACATGCCTCAGCTATTTTTCCAAAAAAGGGTGGATCAAGCCTTAACTATCCAACGCAATGTGGAACATGTCTCAACTATTTGTCCAAAAACGTTCACAAGTGGAATGTGATGTCCACTCTAAAAACAACAATGCACGCTCACTCTAGGCTAATGGAACCTCATGCTATCCACTAGATGAGCCCCTAAAATGTGGCTAAGTGAGAAAGTCATGCTAGGTCTATAGGCTCTAACCATACAATGAGAAAGTCATGCCAGGTCTATAGGTTCTCATCATACTAACCATACTAGGTCTAAACACTTATGAACAAAATACAAATAAATTTTGTTCAAAGGGATTTTGCTTAGTTCATGTAAGGTTTCCTCTTAGGGAAAATCGTTCCTAATGTCTCCAAGAGAGGACAAGTCAAGGATAAAAGCTTTTCAACTTAGGGAATGCAATGCATAGCATCACCACTAAGAGGAAAGTCATTTTGCCAAGAAATATCACACTCTTGGAGGACATCAAACCCAATGACAACACCAAGAAAAATGTGTTTTAAGAAGAAAGGAAATTGCACAATGAAACATAAGGAATTTAAAAAATAATAATAATAATAATGCCAATAAATGCCCCCACTTTAAAGAAATTGCTAACACCATTGCTATGAGCAATTTACTTTAAAGTAGCAAATAATCAATGTTAACAATAAAGGAGACATGAGAGCTTATTCAAGAAACCCCTATGCCAAGTCATATGTTCCCAAATGAAGCTACATCATGAAAAAGAGAAAGGGGTTTCCCCCAAAATGAAATCCTAAACACATCAACGATCCACAGATTCAGGGTCAGTATGTCTTTACAACAATGTGATTACAGAGCTAAAAAATGTCACCATTCCCCAAATACTTGAACAAAACAGGAAGAATGACACATAGAGAGAAAAAAAAAAGAAAAAGATTTTGGGTCAACATGGAAGAGACCTAAATGTTTTGACGCCTTGTGTCATCCCCAAAAGGAAAACACAAGACAAAAGAAAGATAAATGTTTACGACATATAGAAGAATGTAGACACAAATAGAGGAATGCACATGAAGAGAGATACGTCAAAAAGAACAGTACGGGGGATCACAACACACACATGCAATCACACAAAAAACATGAAAATAAAGCAAAGAAAAAGACTAGTAAGGCACATGTGATTCAACATATAGCATGTCGTCTGCATCCCAATCTTGTTCAGTATATGCAGAAGGTGAATAACTAGCCAAAGGGACAACATCAAGTGCCAAACTAGGACAAGGCTATCTAAGTACCCCTTTCCCCCACTAAGTGCAAGGAAACGATGAGCTGAGAATGAGCTCCTTGCAATATAGAAAATGATTTAAATGAATTTAAAGCATGCAATAGTGAGTATACTATGATCCTACAACTATCAGATGGCAAGGAGAAAAGTGCATGCTTTAAGGGACTATCTCTATCATATCAAATTTATCAAGGATCATCCTTAAGGCACGAAACTCATCAAGACTATGCCCAATAACTCTTTGATATTGACAATGAGACATTTTTGTGTTCTTATGTTTTGGATTTGGATTTTCTCTAATGGGTGGTAATGTTAAGAGTCCTTTATTAAGAAGTATATGTAAGTGCCTTTTAGTGAGAGACATGGGATGAGGGAATTTTAGCTTCTTGAGTTTGTAAGGCCTTTGTTACATGCTTGTTGAAGGAGGAGGACCTAAGGTAATCCTATCATCCTTGTGAGACATTACTTCATTATTATGAGGGAGGACATTTGTATCCTTAGAAGATGTGGCAAGATAAGAATTTTGATATCCTATTCCTTTAGTATCTTCAATTGGGATTTGTTCTAAAAGTTTTGGAATTTCATGCTTATTATTTATGTAATATCTTTGCTTAGTTAATATCTTAAACTCTTGGCCATAAGTCTTTTCTAGGTTGATGGTGTGTTGGGCACTATGTTAATGTAAGATGGATAGGTATGCACTTGATTAGAGGAACTAGGTTCACTCATTGTTGTAAGTTTAGGATTGGTTTGTGATTAAATTTCAAGATGTAAAAGACCAAACATATCAAGTGGTGGAATGGTAGGAGGTGTTGGGTGTTGCATGGAAGGGTAAAAGGATTCATTGATTTCAAGATTGTTAAGGAAATTGTTTATGAAATTGTTCATGCTATCATCATCTTCTCTAATGATGTCAACTTCATGAGGAAATTCATTAGGATTTGATTGAGCTTGATTAGGTTCTATTGCATTAGGATCATTTCCAAAAACACAACTTGAAACATCAACTAAACATATTACAGATATCCATAGATTACCAATGCACATGTCCATTATGAAAGAATGATTTAAAATGCAAATTTTTAGATCTTAAGCAAGATAATTTTTATTATTCTATGCGAAAAGCTAAAAATTATTTCTTGTAAATGCAATTTAAAATTCACATAATGCACTAATTTTATTAATTGAAGCTTAATATGATCAATTTTAAGTAATAATTTTTTTGCAAATTGAAACAAAAAATTGAAAACAACAAAACAAAATACAGAAACAAAGGTTTTTCCCATAAATTCAAGAAATAGCCCTGATCAGGGACTCATTCGCCCTTGGGTGAATGGGTCCTAGCTTAGGGTTTTGAAAATTGAATTTACATATTTTTGAGTTGATTCTTGTGGTTTCAGATTCTGATTTAAAATAGTGAGTTATAGTTTGAAGTTCTTGTGAAATTAAGCTTGAATGCAAATGTAGAATATGACTAAATGACAACTTAGGAGAGCTAATTTGATGTACAATTTTGATTCAATTTTCAAATGTAAATGAATAATGATGTAATGTTATGTAAATGATTTTAAAAATGACTAGGTTTTTTGTATTTTTTAGATTTTAAAAGATGCAAAAAATGCAATCCTAAAACCCTAAATGAGATGAAAACTAAGACAAGTTAAACAACCCTAAATGAGATTCAATTCAATTCAATTCAATGCAATGCAAATGAATGCAAGATCTAGATCTATGGTGAAAATGGACTCCAAAATCATAAAATTGCAATGCTCAAAAGGTTGGGTTCACCAAAATGAAAAGAAGAAAAATAGGTTGAGGTTAGATGATGAGATGTGGGGTATGATGGACTAACATTGCTAACTCTAAATCATGCGATTGCATAATTTTTCTCATAGGGTTGCAATGCATGAACTACCGCTGCTAACTCTAAATCATGTGATGCATAATTTTTCTCATAGGGTTTCATCTTCCTTGATTCATAAGCAATTAATTTCCCTTCTTTCATTAAACCTCCACCTAAGCCTTCTCCTGATGCATCTATGATAACATTGAAGTTACCATTAGGATTTGGTACTTTCAAAATTGGTGTAGTAGATAACTTCTCTTTAAGTAGATTGAATGATGCTTGGCATTTTTCTATCCACTCTATGGACACGAAAATTGTACTCCTTTGCAGAAAGTACAATTTGTGGCCTAATTAGGTTCTATTTTAGACACCCTTGCATCAATCACCCCTTAAAAACTACATTTATAGGCTCCTAATGCTCATGACTTTGGACTTTAAGGCCTATTTCTCTCACAAACCACTTAAATACTAACAAATAACATTCAAATCACTCAAATTTCATGAAACCCACCAAAAAAATCCTTGGTGGGACTAAGTCACCCAAGGTGGCAACTTAGTCCCTTTTGGGGTATTTTCCACTTTTGAGCGGGAAAATCACCGACCTAATTCAAATTTTTGAGGGATGTCGACCTATGAAGTTAAAATAATGAGTAATTCGATGTTAATGCCTATAAATACATGTTTTAAGGTCATTTTTCACATCTC
Source organism: Sequoia sempervirens (assembly GCA_007258455.2). Classification (NCBI taxonomy): domain Eukaryota; kingdom Viridiplantae; phylum Streptophyta; class Pinopsida; order Cupressales; family Cupressaceae; genus Sequoia; species Sequoia sempervirens. The sequence goes on along the minus strand of VDFB02212599.1, from coordinate 73,001 downwards.
CTAGTCATTTTACAAAGCAAAAATCAAAAGTCAAGAGCAAAGTATTTTTCACAAGAGGTTTCATTACTCTTTCTACAACAAAGTTGAAGCTTAAGGGCAACAAAATAGGGTTTTTTCAGGTCTTCAAGCTCACTTACCACTCATGATACAACATTGCAAAGGGTTGATCATGGATTCCTATGGTGAATCATGGAGAAATCTAGGTTGAGGAGATGCAACTAGCCATTAAATCACACCTAATGACTTGTTTTAAAAGTGGTTCCATCTTCCATTTTCTCTCTATCTTCAGATTTAAGGTTTGCATAACATTTACATGTCATTTTCATTCATTTTTAATGTTGTAGTGTTTCTTGGATTGAAGTCTTGCATCATTCAAGTGCCATTTGCTTATCTTATTCTAGCACATTAGAATAGGGTTTTGTCTCATTTCAGCTTTTCCTAGTCTTGGACACACTTAAAGGGCTAGGGTTTTATGCATATTTTATCTCTCACAAAGTTTAAATACCAACTAGGGGTTTGACTGAGGAAAACCCCCCATTAGAATTCAAATTATCTTCTATTTTGCAGGGTTTTCTGAAGATTCAGATATGGATTCCCATCAGAAAATAGAGTGCAGGTTGTGGGCTTCCATTTCCACTTTCGGATTTTCAAAAAATCCAAAGTGGACTAAGTCTCCCAAAGTGGTGACTTAGTCCCACTACACTAATTTTTCAAGGATTTTTATAGTTTTAGATACGCATTTTGGAGAAACAACTTTCTGGACAGTTTCCCCGATTTGGGACTAAGTCGCCCAGCTTGGCGTAAGTGTCCCAGTTGGCTTAAAAATAAAAAATTCCAAAATTTTAGAGGTCTCTTCAATCCCTAGACAACTCTTCATCAGTTTCCAGGTGCATAGTTTCTTTCTTGTATCTTTATTTTGTCATTTATTGCATTTGTTTCATCTTTCTACATTTCACTGTTTCTAGCACTTTGTATTTCTTAGGTTTTGCATCATTAAATCACTTTCTTTTCAAATCAGTGCATTAGTACATCATAGTTAGACATAATACATCTCATTTTCATTAATCTTGAGTGTAGACATTTGCATTTTGGACCCCATTCCCCTTTCTCCTTTTAGGTGAAAAACCCTAGAAGGAGCTAAAGTAGTGTGGGCAATCCAAAATCATTGTCCACATTTTGGTGAACTTGACTTTTGAACATATTTACTTCTGATTTTAAAGGCATCCTAGGTTTCATTTGCATTAGCATTGCATTAGATATTGCATTGATTCAATTCCATCCTAGGGTTTTCAAAACTACACTAGTGAAAAGCTTATTTTAGCTTGCGTAATTGCATCCCATTTCATTGCACAATAGTGAAATTCTACATTTACACTTGTAGATTTGCATGACACGGTACCAAGCATATTTATATCCATCAAAAAATTCAAAAAAAATTTAAAAATCATCCTACTAGGACTAATTCACCACCTTGGGTGACTTAGTCCCAGTGCAAATTTTGCATTTTTGTTTTTTGCATTCTATTTCCTCTTTCTATAATTATTGTTAGATTCAGTTATTGTTCTATTTCTGTACAGTTCTTTTCTATTATACTTGAATCATTTGCATTAGTATTATTCCTTTTAATGGCAATCATGGATAGCATTAGATTTTTACAATGTTCATTTTCAGCATTAGTTCCTAGCTCATTTAGATCAAATTCATCAAAAAAAAAAAAAAGACATTACAAGATCAAATGAATCCATCAAAACAATGCTTCATTTTAGGACAACCATATCATCCAAACCTCTTAGTGTTACTAGATTTTCACCTATAGGTTCAATCAGGTAGAACCTTCTAAACTTTCATACAAATGGTACATTTTTATTAAACCTTCTATGTTACAATCAATTATACAAATGAAACAACTTTACAAGATTACAAGAATACAAAAATATTGCATTCATATAAGTGAATGAAACATAAAATATTTTACAATCTTTTTGAAAATGTAATCTTTATTGAATGTAATTAGGTACAACTGTCTCACACAACAAAGTTGTGAGACTGACTTACTCATTTGATACCAATAGAAATTAAAATATACATGAATGAGTAAATGCTGGAAGAAAAATCAACATGTAAAAAAGGCAGCCAGTCATTGCCTGAATGACTGGTACTGCAAGTGGATCTACTCCTGTTTTCCTTGCCTTGCTCCCTATAGTTCCTTGATCCCTTGGTGTTCGCTGTCTAGTTTCCTGCATTGGATAGGGAAATGAGTTAGAACACTAGGTTATAAGCAATGAAAGGTTACATTCTGAACATGTGCATCCACCCATACATACATATGCTAATTCCTATGTGCATCAAATGAAATACCTATCTTAAATGTTCATAAAAAACATAATAGAAGAACATTATACACACTTAAGGTAGGCACTTTGTTTCTAACTTGTTTTTTTCATGTGCAGCTATAGGTGCAATCATCTATCAGATTAAATATGAATGGGGTGAAATGTGGCTCCCACAAGGGTTGAGCCCAACTCATACCAATAATTCTATTATTTTAATCTATGCACAGTCTCAATAAATATTTTAAGTGCATATGGACTTATATATAAAATAAAAGTTGATATCAATCATGATTATTTTATAATCATAATGCAGAAGATCTTACAGTGTCATGAAACTAAACAGAATTGTTCATCTGCCGTGGAATAACAACAAGGGTTTGTAAGGAAACAATCCTTATAAGGTGTAGAGCTATTAACATAGCAAACAATTCAATGTTAAAAGCATATGAGATAGCCAATGCTATGAGGCAAGTTATACAATATTGGGCCTAGAACAATGTTCAAAATAGATGGCAAAATCTTATATCCAAGAGCAACAACAATACTCTTATATCATAGTAGTGCTTTAAAATAATAGTGACAATGTCAACAACTTGAAAGATATAATGTTGAATCTTCAAAGGTTCATTTCCAGTGAAATAACTTAAAGTTCCTGTCAATCATGAACTCTTATAACCTTACTCTATTAAGCATTAAGAGAACAAATACTGGTAATTTGAACAATGAAAGATAAAACAAGAATGAGAATGTGGAAAATATGACCTATAGAAGCACCAAACCCTCGACTTAGGGTTATGAAGGTATGATAAACTTCAAAAGAATCTATTGAACCATATCTGTAGAGCTTAAAAAGCTTTACTTTCCTGCAAGCACAAATGGAAAATATAGAGGAAATGCTAAAGAGAAAATGGTAAAATCAAGTTTATTCAGGATTTTGACGCTTTCAGAAATCAATAGTAATACATAGCTCGAGCATAGAGACTTTTGTACCTATAGTATATGGCTCTAGCCATCAAAGAAACGAGAAACCCTCACAATGCCTTATTGGGATTCTAGATTACCCAAAAGATAATTCAAATCATTGTGCCATGACCGCAACCAAAGAAAGCAAATAATGCTACAGAAAGAAATACAAAACCTTCAATATAAAGACCCAGAATGTTTTGAAGAGCTATACTAGAAAACAAAAAGTATGATTAAATAACTAATGAACTTCTAAGATGTTCATTCAGGTCAACCATGAATAGAAAGAAACAATAAACCCAGGTCGGCCATGAAAAGCACATAATAAGTAACTAACCATGGAGAAAGCTTAAGGTCATGGCCTATTCAAAGATACCCATAACTGGAAATCAACAAAAAATGTAAATGGAGATCACAAATACAAAGGATGGGAATAACTCTTGTTTCAACCAGCAATATATATCATAAAAACTCATTCATATTATGATCTAGCACGATCTTATAATGAGTTACAAGTGTATGGTCGCGGCCAAAATAAATGTCATTTTCTTCTATATCTTCTACAAGAGAAAACCGAGAAATGCATGAGAAGTACACAATGAATGTAAAATTATCTTCAAATTTCTATGAGGAAAACACTTGAGAATGTAGAAGAAATTCAAAATGTAGAGAAAAAGCAAGTTTCCTTAGGCACCTAGAAGAGCCCATGACCTATAAGCAAGTAAAGCAAGGTGGAGTTACAAGGATAATAGGTATACAACAAAGTCTGTTCAGGTTCGAGCTCTTTCTTTCAAAAAAGGATTCAGATATAAGATCCATAGCGGCCCAGAAAAGAAGATGATCTTTGATAGTGAGGAAAGCTCAACTATGACGGCTATGAGAGTACAATAAGAAACAACCTTCACCATTATTTCAAAAGGAAAACCCAGAATCTTGTTTTTGCTGAAAAGAATGTATAGATGCATATGCTTCTTACAGAAGGAAACCTTACCTATGCATTCGATTACGCTGGGGAATCTTCATAAAAGCTTTCTCAAGAAGCCCTAATGGTGGCACAATCCATAACCATGGTGGAGTCACAAAGGATAAAAAAGAAGAAAAATCAAAGGAGGACAAAAACCCAAATCTGTAAATAATGAGGTCATAGCCATATTGAACTTATGAAGCAAACGCCTACAGAAAATGAATATAATGAGGGTCATGTTAAAAAAAATTACTTACCCAACTTCTTTTGTTTGAAATTTGAAAAGATACAGGGTTTCCAGCTAAAGAATACCAAACTCGTGGCTGCTAGATAAGAGATTTAAACAAAAGACAGTTTTCCAATCAAAACTTGAGCTCCACAAACCCTCGCATTGGCAGCTCAGCTTCTTTGTGAAGCTTCTAAGTAATAAATGAAATGAAAATTTCATTTTTTACTTTTTTTGAAACCCTATCTCAATGTGTAGGCTTTCTTTTTCCTTTCTTTTTATAAAAAAATCAAAATCAAACAAATGGACAACTAATGCCCACACATTTTTCATTCCTTTCTTAATTCTTTTGACTTAAGAAAAAGTCATTTCTGTTCGATACATGAAGGATTGGGTCTTGTAATTTTTGCATAATTTATATTGTAAAATGCTAAGTCTTGAGGGTGTATTATAAACCTTTTGACTTAGTGTTCTTCTAAAATGCAAAGAAATTGGAACATGTGTTATTATGATCAAGTCATGAACGAATGGAAGATATGCTTCTATTTATGATTGAGAGAGAATATTGGGGGGTTGTTTGCAATTTGCAAACATTAGGAAGGTATCTAGGGGTGGTTATGAAAGGTTGAGAGACATATGGAGCAGATTTAGGCTTTTGACTTAGTTTGAGGCATTTTTAGGGGTATTTTATGTTTTGATTAAGTCTTGTATGACTTTTTCAAACATTATGAACTCTTTTGGTGATAGATTTTGTTGCTAAATCTTAGGGTTTTGAAGGCATACGAGTTCATGAAGGTTGAAAACTCCTTGTTTGGTGGAGCTTTTTGTACTTAATTATTTTGATTACTCATTTTGTAAGGCAGTTTTGATTATGCATATTTGAGGAGTTAGTGATTTTTCAGCAATCCTTTCTCAACTTATGTATGCTTTGTAACTCATTTGGGGATATGAAATACAAAAGTTACCTTGGAAACCAAAGTTAGTCTTATCTTACCTTCATTCTTCTTTGGGATTATGCAAGTTGTGAACTGTGCTTATTAAGTTTGTATTTGAACTTTTAAAGTTGTGGAATTCATCTTTCCTTCTTAAAAAGATATGCAAATCAAGCCTTTTCATGAAGTATTTATGCATAAGCCTACAAAATTTATGTTGTGTAGATGCAATAACTATCATCAGTTTTCCAGTGTATGTTAATCTATTTGTTTCATAATTCCTGTCAGTTAGATGTATCACCATAGGAAATAGTTTCTACCATTTCTATTTTTTCTTTTAGTAATCTTTCTCCATTTTCCCAATTAAGAATTAGTAGTTTAGGTGATATTACAGCATAGGAAGCCTGACCTCCTTCAGAGGTTTGGTCTTATCCAAGAATTCATACTTTTAAGATCATTCCCATGTTACATTGGATTGTTGAATTCCACATTCAATAGGGTGCAAAATCCAAGTGATAACACTTAGTAGTGGTGACTTGGATAGATTATATGAAACCTTACAAGGTTTCCTCTCACTAAGTCCATCCACTAAGGCTTGTGATGAAAAACCTAAATTAGTTCACAACAACTTATCTTCCAAACCTTTTAGTAGTGATAACTTTGGTATGTTAGATGAGGCCCTTGTGGACTTCATCTCATAAAATCCATCCAATAAGGTTTGTTGTAAGCAACTAAAAACAAAAGATGTCAATGTAATCTAACCTCAACTTGTCCTTTACCCACCTTCACAGCAACCTCAACCTCCACCTAAACCCGAGTTTACCCTTTATCCACCACAGTATGATGTTGTTGCACACACACATTACACTCAAAACAACCCTCACCCATTGCAACCAACACAACCCTCCTTACCTTTACCCAATACCACACTGCCTAGTTCTCCTTGTTTATGAAAATATGACCTTGTTGAGAAACTTAAGAGAACCCCTGCCAAAATATCCATTTGGGATATTCTTCAAAATTCACCCAATTATCAAATTCAATGCTCCAAATAGCTTTGCAACAAATAGAGGTTCCTCCTGGTACAAATGTAAATGATGTGGCAACTCTTCTCAAAGGAATCAATACAATTAATGTAGACATTACCTTTCATCAGCATGAGCTCCCCCTGTTACAATTAAGGAAACAAAACGGGGCCTTTATATGATCATTTCCCAATATAATACAATAGGCATTAAGCGAACCCTTGTTGACAATGGATTCTCCCTCAATTTGTGTAGTTTGAAACTCCTAGATTGGTTACGCGTTGATAAATCACAAATCAAACATGATTCCTTATCTATTAGAGGATTTGACAACACAATAAAACAACCGCTCGGTATAATCACTTTACCTATAATAGTCAGAGTGGCTACCCTACAAACACCTATTCATGTCATGCCTTGTGATCTCACATATAATCTTCTCTTGGGAAGGCCATGGATTAATGAGATGCATACAATACCTTCGACTCTTCATCACATAATGAAATATATCTATAACAATAAAGTATATCAAGTTGAGATAGACCCCAAGCCTGAGAGTTGTTTGCAACTTGAAAAAGGAACAACAAGTCCTCTACATACTTTAATTCCAACATCTCATATTGACCCTCTTGAGACCAATAAACCAGAAGAAGAATCTGTGTCTAAACTGTTAGATGATGATTGGGGAAAATTGGAATTTACACCTTCATTTATGGATGAATACATAATTACCCGCAAGGAATATGAACAACAAAAACAACATGTAGACATCCAAATTTGACCACTTCCACATGGTCAAAATCATATACTTTATTCATCTATTTCATCAATATTAATTAAATGATTTATTTAATTAATATTTCACCTTCTACCTAAGGTCCCTAAAGTATTTAATTCAACAATTAAATACTTTACCTTACACCTTTTCCTCTCTAAATTAAATAAACATATCAATTTATTTAATTTAGTCATTTGACCCTTTTTGAATAAAAACAATTTTTAAATTCTTCATTTTTCTCTCTCCTTGTCACATCCTCCATAATCCTCTTCCAATTTGGATTAAGTTAATTAATCCATGATTAGGATGTGCACTAATTAGGATTAGTGTCACATCCTCCATAATCTTCCACTTGCTTTGAATCCCTCATTAATTTTCCTTAATCATGTATTTGCACAACCTTAATCTAATCATCTTGCCACATTTAGCATACCTTTTTGGTCAAATTTTTACATATTCCACATTTGGCATTGACCCTCTTCCCCATGTGAATTTTTAATTCACATTTATTCATCCAAGATTCCTCTCTTCTCGGATGTGAATTTTTAATTCACATTTATCCTTCCAAGACTCTCCCTATTCCCATGCAAGTTCTAGAACATTTGACTTGTCACATCACTCACATGCCCCAAAGTCTTCTAGAACCTTTGACCTATCACATCACCCACATTTGTCAAAATCCTACCTTTTTGGGAACCTTGTCCTATCCACTAGATTCTTTAATTCACATTTATTTCTCCAACCACTTTCCTCTTCCCTATGGAAAATTTTGAGGAAATCTAAAACTCCTCAAATGTCATTTTCATTCTCACTTGGGGACAAGAGTTCCTTTTTAAGGAAATCTTTTCATCTCCCAAGGTACTTTCAAAGTACATGTCCTTCCACATCATTTGTCCTTCTTCCACCTCATTTGTAACTTTTTCCATCTCATCCTACCCTTGGACACCTCACCTTCCACATGTCAAGATGTAAGGGCTTGTGAGTCCTCAACTCACCATAGCCCTCCATCTTGGCCATGGTGGCTCAATCTTGACTGCTGAATTCTTTGGAGAATTTGAATTCTCCTATAAATGCTCCCCTCTTCTAATGCATTTCAACACTTAAGCATTCAAGTACCCTCACACTAGCAAAATTCTGAGCCATCTTCAAGCTATCATCAAGCAATCCCTTGCATTCCAAACCTTTTTCACTTCATCACCATGGCATGTTTAATTTAGGCTTCATCCCACTTTACATCTATCCATTTTCATTCATTTCCATCAAGAGGAGCATATATATCAAGCAACATCAAGGGCCAACCAAGGAGGACACCAACTAGTAAGGTATAATTGGTATCTTTACTTCTCTTTTGTGTTTTCTTCCTTAGGCTAATTACGAAGTGGTCTAGTGTTTTCTTCTTGCATTCTTAGTTTAGTTAGTTTGCATATTTAGAATAGAAAATACTTTCATTCACATTTTGGCACACCTGGTGGGACCCACAAATGGGTTCCTTGCATTTTACGTTTTTTGTTGTTTAAGTGTTTGCAGATTCAAGTTACAGAGGGGCGTACTTGCCCTTGATAGTTGCAGAGGAGTGTGCCCGCCCTTGAATAGTACTTTTTAAATTTATTTTTAGTTCATTTTGCTAACTATTTTCTATAGAGGAGCGTACCCGCCCTTGAACAGTACTTTATTTATTTTTAGTTCATTGTGCTAACTATTTTGTATAGAGGGGCGTACCCGCCCTTGAACAACACTCTATTTCTTATTTTTAGTTCATTTTGCTAACTGTTTCTGTAGAGGGGTGTACCTGCCCTTGAACAACACTCTATTTTTTATTTTCAATTCATTTTGCTATCTGTTTTCTACAAAGGGGCGCACCTGCCCTCTCAGAGGGGCGTACCCACCCTTGAACAACACTCTATTTTTTTATTTTTAGTTCATTTTGCTAACTGTTTTTTGTAGAGGGGCATACCCGCCCTTGACAGGCAGCAGAGGGGCTTACCTACCCTAGACATAGACCATTTTAAGGTAAAAATAGGGAGTAAGATTGCATTTTAGGTTTCATTTTGTTTGATTTTGATTGGTACTAACCCTAACTTATGTTGCTATTTTGTTTGAGTTTTCCTAACGTTTGTGTAGCTTTAAACCCTCGTTGAAGGTCAAAAAAAGAAAACTCCTAACACATTTGTTGTAGGACGAATGGGCCAAGTTGCTTAGTTAGTTTGTTTATTTTTCATTTTCTTTACTATCTAGGCACATAGTTTAAGTAGGGGAGTCAAAACATTTGATTTTTGTGTTTGTAGATAAGCCATTGACATATCCAATCCCCTTGCACCATTTGGAGATCCTGGGTGAAGAGAAATTGTAGCTTATCTAAGTCTTTTGTGTTACCCAAGGGGGTGTTACACCATTTAAGCTTTCCCCTTGCACTTCGTGTGAGCCTAGGGAGTAGCCGAAAATGGTTAGCATTCTCTTTTAATGAGACTTGCTTAGGGATTTCATCACCCCAAGGGATGATCCCAACCATGCGTACCAGTGGGGTATAAAAAGGGGGGAGAGCCAAATCTATACCCCAATCCAGTCACATCATGTTTGGCGGAGCAGCGAAACTAGGGTGATACCTAGATAGACGTGAAGAGTTGGTCTGAGCCTTTCAGTATCTTGTTGGGGTTCCTGACTCGCGCTTGTGATAGGCTGGTGTTCACAGTTTGTGCCTCACATACCGAGAGTATATCGAGGACTCCCTAGACACCTTGTTTATCCTAGATTAAGAACTGTGTTGGACATACCTTTAACACTAATTGTAGGATCGTGTTGTTTATTTTGTCTTCTTGTGTGAAACTAGTGAATTTTTGTCAAGTCGACCTTATTGCTTGTTGTTTGAGTCCTTGCCATATCTATTTTCACTAAGTCAAGTCCAAGTTTTCTATAGAAGGGCGTACCTTCCCCCTAAAAGGGCATACCTGTCCTCTAAAAGGGTGTACCTACCCCCCAAAAGGGCATACTTGCCCTACAGAAGGGTGTACCTCCCCCCTAAAAGGGCATACCTACCCCCCAAAGGCACCTACCTGCCCTGCAGAAGGGCATAATTGCCCCCTAAAAGGGCATACCTTCCCCTCAAAAGGGCGTATCTGCCCTATAGAAGGGAATACCTGCCCTATAGAGGGGCATACCTACCCCAAAAAGTGTGTACCTTGCCTCCAAATAGTCAACTTCACCTTTTGTTTAGTTGTTTCAAACCTTCGTTTATCTGTTCTTCCATTTCAAACCTTTTTGAATCTTTGTTCTTCCATTCCAAACCTTTTCGAATCTTCGTTCACCCATTTTGAACCTTCGTTCATCCATTCCAAACCTCCGTTCATCCATTCCAAATATCTGTTCATCCAATCCGAACCTCTGTTCTCCCATTCTGAATATTCGTTTATCCGTTCTGAATATCCGTTCATCCATTTCAAGCCTCCATTTCCCATTCCGAGTGCCTGTTTCATCATTCGGGGAACTCGTTGCATCATTCCACGAATCCGTTCCATTCTATAGTGAGTCTGTTTCACCATTTTCCAAGCTGGTTTTCCCGTTTTGACAGCTTGTTTGACCCCATCTCTAATTTAAACAAGTCTAAAAACGAATTGGGGATCTAAAACTTTGTCATTTGTTACGATCTAAGCACCTTCATCCTCTTCCATTCATTCGTAATTCATCCTTAGTCCATTTGCATTTTCCAAAAAGATCACTTAGTCATCACCCGCATCATATAAGCACCTTTAAAGCATCTATAAGTTACATCATTCACCATCGTTCTTTCAATCCAAATCCCCTAAGCCTTGTTTTAAAGGTTATTATCTGAATTGACCTAGGTGTTTGAATTCGATTGTTATATTACACATCAATCATTGTCTTTGGCCCAATCAATCCATTCCCATCGTAAGGTGGATTTGGTGCTCTAAGTCATCATCCTTGACCCAATCAATTTCTTTCTATCTTCAGGTGGATTCGGTGTCGTGATCTTCTATCTGTCCTTCAATTCGATCGACCAATGCCTTAAGTCACCTGGGGTGATTTCCGAACTAGGTCTATAATACCTTACATCATCCACCATCTAATCTTTTCAATTATTTTGTCAAACGATCCTAATCTATCATCAATCAATCCTACCCAATCATCCAATCTCAATCCTATCCAATCACCCAGTCAATCTTATCCAACTGTCTAATCAATCCAATCATCTGATCTCATCAATCCTATCAATCAATACTCTATCCAATCTGATGAACCTTCCAATCGTCATCACATTAAGGTCCACCTAGTCATTTTGCATTTTCATGCCCGTACAAACTAGATCACAAATCAAAAAGCAAATGACACAACAACAAGGTCAAAGTTCCCAAGTCAACGTTCCTCAAGACCCTAACAGTGGAGCAAACATTTCCCAAGATCCCAAAAATGGTGTGAATGCCTCTCAAGATCCTAACAATGGTGTGAACATCCCCCAAGATCCTCATAATGGTACTTCATCACAATATGACACCAACGGTCAAAATACTTCAATACCTGGTAACAAAAACATGATCAATCAGCTTGAAGTTACCGTCAATGAATACCTAAGCAATCCTACTAACGTTCAAATGACAGATCACCTCCTTGACAAATGTGGGGATAAGATCCTCACTACTTTACTCATGAAAGGAGTGAAACCGCCATCTGGCTTTGACATGTCACAGTATACCCACACCCAGCCTTCACCAGTACATCAAGACTCACAAAATGTTCCCAAAAATTCCTATGTTCCTGAGGGTACACCTATAGATAATTGGTATCATCCTGAGTTTGGGAATGTTGTGATACATCAAGTTGCCAATTATCCTCCCATTCCATCTGCTGCCCCTATCACACCATCTAATCCTTATGATCCATATGCCTATGGCATGCCACAAAGCATCCCATCCGCTCCACCATTCCCACCATAGTATCTGGGTCAACCACCTGTCAACATTGGGGGAAACCCCTTTCTCGCATTGATGCCCCCACCAGGAAATGTGCCCACAAGCAAACCCCTACCAACCCCTCAGGGTAATACTCCTCATCAATCCATTGCTTCACAAGCACCACCGCAACATGCAACAATCTCCTCACAAGCACCACCACAACATACCGCTACCATTTCAGTTCCCATACAACAACATCATCAACAACCCCCACAACAGAACATGCCACAACAAAATGTTCCAAACCCGTAGCAACATACTATCGCCCATATACAACTTCCTCATCATACAACACAAACTACATCACACCCTCAACAACTACCCCATGGTGCTTCTACAACAATCCGACAACAACAACACATCCCATCTCGCCTACCTCATCAACAATCACATACACATGTCCCCCCACAAATGCAGCATAATCCTCTCACGAAGTACCTCTACGATCCATCCAACACATACACTGGTTATGGTAATCCAAACATCCATGTGACTTCTCAGAATCCACCACAGACACAACCACCTCCTTACATAAATCCATTGCAACCACATACCAATCTATATCAACACCAGTATAATCCATAACCACCTTCACATGTCACACAAAAACCCAATGTCACATATAATTACCAAGCCAATCCTTATTATGCTCAACAACAACCTGTACGTCAACAAGGTGTCTCATCCACGTCCTACATGCAACAACTACCACCTCATCAATAGGGTGCTCAGGCTACCTCTTATTATCAGCAACAACCACCTTATCAACAAGGGGCCTCCACATACTACCAAGCTCCATATAATGCTCCATCCACTTCATATTACCAGCAACAACCATCTCAACAACAGACATCCTATACCCCTTATTACCAAAATTCATCATCATCCTATCAGCCTTACGTTAATCCCCAATATGCTTACATCAATTAGTTTCAATCTACATCCTTATACGATCCATATGCATCACATCTGTAGTATCCACTTAATCCGTCCAATCCAATTCCACCCGCCAATAAAGATCTGGAAGAACTCAAAGCTGCATTAAAGGACCTACAGGCAGGTACATCCAATAAATCCTTCAAGTTTGAGGAAATTTGTCCATATCCGTTTGATTCCTCAATTTCGCTTGTCCCCTTCCCGAAACATTTCGAGATACCCAAGTTTTACAAGTATATGGGAACTAAGGATCCAAAGGCCCACTTGCAAGAATTCTATGCACAATGTCAGGATGTTCAGCATAATGACAATTATCTCTTGCGTTTGTTCCCTAGAAGCTTAGGAGGACCGACCTTAGATTGGTTCATGGGTATCAAGAAGGGGACAGTTTCTTCATTCATTGATCTTTCTGAATAGTTTTTCAAATAGTTCTCCTTTAACTTGGAGAAAGACATTGACACTCTAGACCTCTTGAAGGAGAAACAACGTGATGGAGAAACTTTCTCTAAACACTTGCAAAGGTGGTGAGATGTCGCTAGCTGTATGAAGTCCCCTCCTAGCGAAAAGGAAATGGTCACTCTTTTTGTGGCTAATTCCCATCCTGAACTAGCACATGCTCTTAATCTTCATTGTGTTACTACCTTTGCAGAGGTTATCGAGAAAGGCCCCATCATTGAGAGAGCACTTGTTGCAAAAGGGAAAATTAAACTGTATAACTCAGATAAGGACAAGTCATCAGGTGAAAAATCTCGTTACTGGAATAAAAACAAGAATGCAATCAATGATGGCATCACTTACACTAAACATGTTCAGGTAGCCAATATCTCCTAGAGGTAACAACCATCCATGCCCAATGCCATATCCGTGCCACAGGGGACACCTCGCTCCCCCAACAATCCAATCAAGGGAATGGTAAACGTCAATACACCCAATTAGGAGAACCCTTGAGCGTCGTCTTCCACAGATTGCTGCAAGTCAATTACCCAATTACATATCCTATGACCAAGCCACCTGATGAATCTAAGCCTAAACCAACCTAGTTTAAAGAGAATGAATACTATGAGTTTCACAAGATTAAAGGGCATACCCTAAATAAGTGTCAGATTTTGAAAACATACATCCAAGATCTTATAGATAGAGGAGATATTCATGTGGATGCCAACTAGACTTCATCGTCCAATGCTCAATTACAAATATATCAAAATGATTTCCCTAAGCATAACCAAGATCCTAGTGCATCTAACACAAACCCAGGACCTAACAATAAATATAATCAAAATAATAGCACCAACAACATCAGTTGCATAAATGTGCCACTTAACTATGAGGGTATCATCATGCACATCGAACAAGCAGAACCACGTGTGTCTATGATACATGTCAAAGGAAAAGAGCCTCAATGTATTGTTACCACTCGCCGCACCCACATTACTGTCCCTAGAGCTACAGCGCCAGCCCCATCACCTCCTGTGAACTCTCAATATAACATCCTTGACCATCTAGGAAAGACCACAACACACATATCTATCTTAGATTTGCTAAAGTATTCTCAAATATACCAAGAAATCTTGAAAAAATATTTACAGGATGCTCGCGTTCCTAATAACATCAACCCCACACAATTCCAAGCCCTAGTTGGACATTTGTCATCAACCTACCAACTAGGTTTCAGTCAAAACGACATGCCTACCATCAATGCCACCCACAATCAACCCCTTCATATAGAGGTTCTCATCACCCAACATAAAGTAAAGAGGGTCTTGATAGATAATGGGTCCACTCTCAATCTATGTACATTAAAATTCATAAAGCAAGTAGGATATACCCATGTTGATTTAAGTAATCAAATTATCACTATAAAGGCTTATGATAATGCATAAAGAGATTCTGAAGGGTTTATCGAACTTCCAATTCAAGTTGGCCCTATTATACAATACACCACCTGTCATGTCCTTGATCTAGAGCTCCCCTACAATCTTCTTCTCGACCGACCATGGATCCATGCCATGCAAGTTGTTTCGTCCACCTATCATCAATGATCGAAATTCCCATTTAATGGAATGGAAGTTATGATACAAGCCGATCCTTAGCCTTTTGAATACTGCTGTTCACTTGAAGCTTCGTTCCCTCACTCCCATTACTATCCAAGAGTTGAAATGGGACCACTACCAGCATCTTCATCCAATCCATCATCTAATTCATCACCCATCACCACATCCGCCCCATCTTCTACATCCGATTCCACTATCACCAAGGTCCAGATCATTGACAAGGGATGTGGTGAGTATGAAATGTGTACTACTTTGAATGTGGCAACCATGCCACCCTCACTAGACACATATGGTCAACCCTCTGAATCTACACCAAAGAAGGAACAAAAGGTAGTCACCTTGAGCTCCAAAAATGTGGGCACTAGCACTTATGTATCTTCCAAGTTACCAGAGTATACGCCCGAAGATGATATAAGTCAATGGATATATCATGAAGAACTTGAACCTACTCCTCCTTTAAAGAAATATTTTCAAGAGATGTACCCTTGGCCCTCTAAGTATGTTAAGAAACACAATTATCAAGGGGAAGGTCTTGGTCCAGAAGAGCTAGGAAGAAAGTAGCCGATTGACACTTCTATATGTCCAAAGAATTCAGGCTTAGGCTATGACAAAAAGAAAAAGGGTCCTGCAACATCGACTAGTACCTCTAACAATGTCAGTGCAAGCGATGGTCTTTTGGAAGCTATACCAGAGGAAGAATGCATCATACACATGTACGATGATGTAGACCATGCAGACCTTTCCTCCATGTTCGAATGCCTATTTGTTTGCACCATTAGCCTTTCCCTTCACCATCCTGAACTCATCGATTGGGACCAACGTAACAACACACCTACCAACTCACTTACCTCAATGAATACCTATGTAAACCTCATGGGATTGGGGGAAGATGAATGCCCTAGTCACAAAAATAAGAAAAATAAAAATCCAAAAGGGTCACCTAGTGAAAACCTCCTTGAGGCACTTCTTGACCCAGAAAAAGTCAAAACAAAGGACATATCTGATGATAAAAACCTTCGCGAGGCACTGGAAGATGGGGACATTCATCTTCCACTTGTAGGAACACAATGGTCTGAACAATCATCCATCCTGATAGAAGAAACACAAGAAATCAACTTGGGAACCGAAGAGGATCCTAAAATCACTTATGTAGCCAAAGCATTATTAGAAGAAGAATATTCCACCATCTCCACAATCCTCAAGGAAAGCAAGATCAGTTTCGCATGGGAATATTCAGAAATTCCTGGATTAGACCCTGCCTTGGTTGTACACCATCTAGATGTGTATCCTGATGCAAAACCAGTTAAGAAGAAGCTCCAAAAAATGCACCTGCAAGTTTTCCTATTGGTCAAGAAAGAATTGGAGAAATTATTGGAAGCCAAATTTATAAGACCCATTGACTACTTCAAATGGATCTCCAACATCATGCCAGTAGCAAAACCTAATGGGGATGTCAAAATATGTACAAATTTCCATGATCTTAACAAGGCTTGTCCTAAAGATGACTTTCCTTTATCGAACATAGATATGTTGGTTGATTTAACTATAGGACATGAGATGCTATCCCTTATGGATGGATTTTCTAAATATAATCAAATTAGGATTGCACCTAAAGATCAACACAAGATGGCCTTCACCACACCTTGGGGTACATTTTTTATAATGTTATGCCCTTCGAGCTTAAGAACGTAGGGGAAACTTATCAGCGTGCAATGACCGTCATCTTTCATGATATTATCCACATTATCATGGAAGACTATGTTGATGATCTCTTAGGAAAATCAAGAACTAGAGCAGAACACCCTACAGTCCTAAGAAAGATCTTTGAATAGTTAGAGCACTACAAGTTGTGTCTAAATCCAAAGAAATGTGTGTTTGGGGTTACATTAGGAAAATTGTTAGGCTTCATTGTCTCCAAGAGAGGTATAGAAGTGGATCCAACCAAAGTCAAAGCAATTATGGATATGCCTCCACCTCACAATTTGAAACAATTAAGGAGTCTTTAGGGTAAGCTACAGTCCATTAGAAGATTCATAGGATAGTTAGTAGACAAATGTCAACCATTCACCCACCTCCTAGAAAAGAATATATCCTTCAAGTGGGATCATATGTGTCAGCAAGGCTTTGACAAAATTAAGGAATACTTGGCTCATCCTCTAGTCCTTATGCCTCCAATCCCAAGGAAACCACTTTTATTGTACATCTCAGCTACTTTAGTAGCATTGGGGGCACTGCTAGCACATCATCATGAGTCATCCAGAGAAAGAGCAATCTACTATATCAGTCAAACCTTAGTTGGCTATGTGATCAACTACTCTTCAATAGAGAAGGCCTGCCTAGCCGTAGTTTTCTGTTCACAAAAGTTTAGACATTATATGCTTAGCCATCTAGTGAAATTAATATCAAAAGTTGACCCACTTAAGTATTTTCTATCTAGAACAACTTTGACTGACCGAATGGCTAAATGGGTCATGTTGCTTAGTGAGTTTGACATAGAATATGTGGACTGCAAAGATATTAAGGGACAGGTGATAGCGGATTAGTTAGTCGATGCTCCCCTGATTGATGCACATCCTTTGGTGATGGAATTTCCTGATGAAGAGGTCTTTGTCATAGAAGAAGCCACCACATGGACACTATATTTTGACAGGTCATACACTCATAATGGATCAGGGGCAGGTATCTTGTTTGTCACCCCCCAAGGTGATTATATTCCAAAGTCATTCAGACTCACCTTTCCATGCACCAACAATATAGCAGAGTATGAAGCTCTTCTCACTGGCCTTAGAATCACAATCAAATGGAATGTCACTTACTTAAGAGTCTTCAACGATTCACAATTAGTCATCAAACAAGTCAATGATGAGTTATTAACAAAGGATGAGAAGTTGTTGCCTTATAAATGCATGGTTGATGACTTTAATAAATCTTTCACCTTTATTTAGTTTGACCAGATCCCCAGAATGTAGAACAAAGCTACTGATGCAATGGATACAATTGGTTCCTTGGTTGACATGCCTAAAGATCAGACAAAATGTGAATTCCTGGTTAAACAAATTTTAATCCCTGCATACGATATCCTTGAAAGTGAGATGGTGTGTGAAATCGTAGGTCCTGCATCCCCATGGTATCACAAAATCTATGCTTATCTTCACGACATCCTACCCGCTGACCTTACCCAAAATCAACACAAATCATACATCCAATGTACATCCCATTACACCATCATAGGTGATACTCTTTATCATTGAAGATATGATGGAACTCTTCTTTGATGTCTAAACGAGGTTGAAGCTCACACTACAATAATAGAGGTACATAGTGGTGTTTGTGGAGCCCACTCAAATGACATGGCCTTAGCAAAGAAGATTCTAAGGGCTGGTTATTATTGGCCTACATTGGAACATGACTCTTGTGACTTTGTGAAGAAATGTTTACCTTGCCAACAACATGTAGACCTAATACATGCTCCTGCTCAAGATCTGCAACTTATTGTAGCACCATGGCCCTTTTGTCAGTGGGGTTTCAATTTAGTCAGCAAGATATATCCTCCATCTTCTGATGGCCACACATTCATTATCACTGCCACTGAGTACTTCACTAAGTGGGTGGAATCCATACCACTCTCCCAGATAACGGGTATTTAGATCTCCAAGTTCATCCTCTACCATATCATCTATAGATACGGAATCCCCTCCACCATAATCTCTGACAATGGTAAACTATTCAAAGACCAGGTTGTAAAAGAGCTTTGTAACACCTTTCATATCCAACACCAATGGTCCATGCCCTACTACCCCCAAGGTAATGGACAGGCAGAAGCCACTAACAAAACTCTAATCAAAATATTGAAAAAGGTTGTTAACAATACTGGCTGAGATTGGAACCTCCACATCCACCCCAACCTTTGGGCTTACCACACATCCATCTGCACTCCCACTAGCGCCACTCCATTTTCCTTAGTCTATGGTGCTAAAGCCATCTTGCCGATTGAAGTTGAAATCCCATCTCTAAGAATATATTTAAAAAATCTCATCACCAAAGAAGAATCATGGGTTGCTCGCCTTGCTCAATTGGAGCTCCTAGATGAAAAGAGGACCAAAGCATACAATCACCTTCAGGCGTATCAAAATCGTCTCAAGAGGAGTTATAACAATAAAGTTCATCCCTGCCAATTTAACATTGGAGATCTAGTTCTTAAAGAGAATCAATGTACACAACAAGACCGAGACAAGAAGGAGAAGTTTGAACCTAATTGGTTGGGTCCTTATATTATCACAGTAAAATATGGATCAAGGGCTTACCGCCTTGCCACACCTAAAGGAGAGCCCCTCGAAGAGCCTATCAACATAATGCACCTGAAGAGGTTTTACACTTAAATTCAGTTGGTTCCTCCTATCTTGCCATAATCTGAAAAATACAAAAAAATCAAAAAAATCCAAAATAGTAAAGAGAAATAAGTTCGTCCTATGGTGAAAACCACCCTTGGTGGCACCTTGGATAAGTATGGTTGGTGAAAACCTGGTAACATGCATCATCCGTAGAGAGCTTAATCATTATCTACCTTGTGTCATAGTTACTGTATCTCTCCACATCCTATCCTATCCTATCATTTCATCCACATTCCAACCTTGGCCACTTGGTATGTTTTGATTGAGCATTGGACGATTATCTGCTATTAGTCATCCTGAGCTTTTATCCTCATTTGAGCTTGTATCATTCATCTGGTTGTCTTATTTGTCTGTCATCATCTAGGGTCCATCGTCGTGTTGGTCTCTGCTTAGATCTCATCCAGTCATGTTGGTCTCTTTGGTCTTCATCAAACTACGTTGCCCCTATGCTTTCACGTAGGCAAGGCTGATCATTTGATCCGCCCCTGGGCAATTTTTGACTGTCTCATTTCGGTCATCCATCATCTATCTCCATCGTCTCCTTTTCGCTCTTATCCATAGTCAGTCACCATTTTTCTTTTCCAAACTACATTTCCCCTATGCTTTCACGTAGGCAAGGTTGATCATTTGATCCTCCCTCAGGGCATTTTTCAGTCATGTCTCTCATGATCGGTCTCCATTGGTCCTCTTTTTGCTTTTATTGATGGTATTTTCTTGAACTATGAGGGCTCTATGCTTTCACGTAGGCAAGGCTAATCTTTGATCAGCCCCTGAGCCCCTAGGTCATTAGGGTGTGTTAGTCCTATGTCAGTCTTCTGTCTAGTCTTTTGTGTTATGTTGTCAAGTATGCCCTTATCCAACTAGTTCGTCACAAACAAGATCCTCTAGTATCAAAAGATCTTATTAGTGTCAAAAATCCTGCATCATGTGGGTCATCTTAGTTTAGTATCCATCATCAGTCTCAACAGGATGCATCCTTCCTAACATACCTCATCAACCCCATCCATCCTCTTGATCCTATGGAAAAGGACGTTTGAACTTGACTATGATCTTTTAATACTTTTGGCTTTTGTTTATTGTTTGAGCTCTCTATTCCAACTAATCAAGGTCACCATGATCTATCATATTATGTTGTGTTTTGATGGGTTAACATAGGAGCATATCTTGATCATTTATTGTTGTTGTCTACTGGGTCGTCCCACATAGTACCCACCAGGATCTCTAAGATCTTGTTGTTACACTGGGACATCCCTTTGTGCTTGTGGTTATCCCAATGCCTGGATCAACCAAAGTCTCTATCACATTGGGGCATTGGGATAACCTTGTTTACTATGTTTGTTCTATGCATTAGATACTAATTTTCCTTGGTTTTTATATACCTTGGCACATGGCGTCTTATGCTATAGCAAAAATTAATGCTCTAAAGATGGAAAATTTGAATTAGGATTGCATTTCATAAATCAATTTTGTTGCATTCATCCCTATCCATTAACCCATGATTTTGGTTGTGCAAATATTCACCTTCTCTTCTTCTCAAGATATCAATGGTTTTCGACAGGTGTAAATTTCACACCATCTATTTGCATTCTCATGCAATTCATTCACATTTATGTTGCATTATTGGTTCATTGCATTATTATCTTAAGTTGTTTAAATTAATCATGATTAGTTATTCTATAGCATCCTAGATTCATTTCCATACATTTCCATATTATATCATTAACACATTACATGCATTGCCATCTGCATTAGAAAATGTTAAGTCCATATGCATCATCCATAAAATCATGAAAACATACATCACATCCTGCATTACACACGTTAGTTGCATCCATACAAGGTATCAATAGATAACATAATAAACATGTACAAATAATCATGATCACACATCATAAAATCATACACATACACATATGCATAAATAGAATCATCCATCATAAACATAACATGGTGTCAATAAGGGTTGTCACATATCATATAAATATCAAAATCATATATCCATCACATAGTCCACAGTAATGTCCATCGATATCATCAAAATACATATACATCGTATACATCATAATCACAAAATAAAGTAACAATACACAAATTTGTATCAAAAACTCTGTACTGTCCATCCTGCACCTGTCAAAAATTGGTATCTCCTCATCTACCAAATGAGCTACCCACATCTGACCTCTTTGGAGAGTCGAGAACTGGCCCCTTGCGAGGGAGGGTCCCCTATGAATCACTATATCCTTGGGTCTATGTCCCTAATGTCTGGGATGGCGCGGGCATCAGAGGAGCCTATCAGACATACTGAAATTTGTGTTGAGTTGGACTGGAACCACATGATGATAAGCAAACATTCAGTAGGTCACCTCATGTACTCAGAACTCTCAGTAGCTTGATATCTGGCGGCATTCCACTCATGCCTATATCTGTCTTGATCTCTACTAATAACCCCCCTCTTTTGTGTCCATGCATCCTGCGCTAGCCTAAGTTGATCTCTCTCTGCTCCCAGCTGTGCCACTTGCTCTGTGGCTTTGTCCCTCTCATCCTTCATCTGTGCCTACATAGCCTGCATCTGTGCCTATAATCTCTGCACCTCTAGCTCCATCATGTTGAGATTATGGATGAACAGTCCCTGAAGCTGTAGTCTTCAATGGAGGACCTTTTCTAGGAAAGATAATCAACCACATAGAAAGTGTTGCAACTATGCATGCACAATAGAGATTCTATTGACCTACACTATGAGATGATTACAAATGTACAAATTCCCTAAATATATAGGCATGAATGAGATGCAAGATGCAATATGATGTTGCCATGTTTCATGATCTAACAACATGTGAACCCTATCTAGGAAATTATTAAATGTTGAGATAAGTTCTAGAAGGACAACTCATCTTCTAGAAGAAATCTTATCTCCTAAAAAAAGGAAGGGGGAATTACCCCATTATTAAATGATTTATCTAATTATGAAACCTAGGACTTAAAATATTACCTAAGTAAACTTATGCAAAGTGTAATTAAATAATTAATTACACTAACACATCTTACCCCCCTCACATTGTTTTACTTGTGTCTGACCTTGTGCCACCTCTCTCTCTGCGCTCTCTACCCTAGCCACTGCTGCATCCCTCTCCCCAGTAAGGTATGCACCTGCTCTGTGGCCCTATCCCTCTCCTCCTGCATCACCTGTACCTATCTTTGTGCTCTATCTCTCTCACCTCAAAGAACCTACACCTCTGTATGCATTGGGTCTCTCTCTCTCTACACAATCCCTAATCAGGCCTCTACTACCTCTGCCCTCACCCTAGAATCCCCAAGTGTTGTCTCTATTGTAGACACCATGTCCTAGAGCTTCTTCCTCTCCCTCAACAGTCCTATCACATGTACCCTCAACTCCTCCACCTCCCTCTCGGCCTGCTATCGATCCTCTCCTAAGACCCCCTCTACTGGACCCTGATCTACTACCCCTTCGAGCTCCTGTTGTCCTCTGGCCTATGCTATAGTCATCGCTTCCTGTAGTCTATCCTGATCCTAGGAAACTCTGGCCAGCTCACCACGTACTCACTATACCTTTGCTTGCAACTCATCTCTCTCCCTCTCTACGTCCTATACCTGTGAGGTCAGGTGATCAACAATGAAACCATAATCCCTCTATCCCTGTGCCTGGACTCTGTACAACTCCTCCTCTGCAATCCTCAATCTCTACTCTATCATCTATAGTGTCGCCTGGACCCCCTCAATAATATAATAGGATCCTCAGCTAGTGCACCTGGTACCACCGCCAATGGCTCCACCATATGAACATCAACATCCATAGCATCCGGCCCCGTCTCATCATGCCCTTGCTTTGCCCTGCTAGTCACCCGAACTCTCCTCGGCTATCCCCTCCGCCCAACCCTCATCTATCATCCTAAAAATCTCACCTCCCCCTCAAGCTCCTCTCTCTCCTCACTCATCCCCATATCTAGCTCATGGGGCTCCTACTTAGCTCCGATCTCTACTTGGGCCTCCCTCCATCATCTACTCCTCCTCGTCGCCCTACCTGGATGTCCTTCGACCCCAGTCTCACCATGTCCTTCATCCTGCTATCCTGCAGCCCCTACATCCTCCTGCCTAGCCCTGATCCTCACCCACACTCTCCTCATCCATACTCTACTCCCTATGCCCGTTTGTTGTCCCACAACTCCTGCCTCCACCTCAAGCACATCCAACATCTCCACCTTCAGCCCCCTCTCCTCTACCTGCCATGTTGCATCCTCCGGCCCCCTCCCATCACTCGACTATGTTGCATCCATCTCCTCCCCCGCATCCATCCTCGCTCTATGCCTCCTTTGCTATCTCCTCCCCCTCCTCCTCCTCTCTAGTTGTCTTGCGGCCTTGATCTCATCTTGTCCTCCACCTTGCTGTCCTGTAGCCCCTGCATCCTTTTGTTGCCCTGTGGCCCTGATTGCCTCCTATCCTCCTTCTTGTTGTCCCCTCCTCTCTCTGCCCTCACTAGCCAATCATCACTAATCATCTAATCCAAACCCTAAGGCCCCCACAATAGGCTCCTTTGGTGTAATCCTATCCCGCTGGTGGTTCCAGAACCACCTAACGTATCATGCTGTCACCCCTGCATCTACCTCCCCAACACCCCTCCCTGAGTAGGGCACTAGATGTAATGTATGTTAGTCATCTCTGGAAATCCTCAGAGAAATTGACTCCCCCCATGGCTGCTCTCGACTAATCCGTCGAAACATGTCATGACCCACCGAAATATCCTGTACATTGCCAAAATTCTTGGCCACTCTGTCTGGCATGTGTTCCTCCACTATGTGAGGATGACTCCCAACTAAGAAGCATCTGGTCATGAAGTAGTCTCACTGTCTCGCCTCATCCTCCCTCCATCTCGCAAATCACCAAAACATATATGGCCACCACAATATATGCTCCTCCCGAAGGTAATCCAAAGTCCTCCTCCATCTATCTACATCCCCCTGGCCCTCATGGTGCAAAACACACCCCTCATCTTGACTGTACCACCATGCTACAAGCGTTGTCTCATCCACATGACCTACCCTCACTATCCCTAGCCTGACAACACTAATGTGTTCCCAGGCCCACACCTGCAATAGCATCACATGTGTCACACTAAGCACCTCCCAGTAATAGATGATGTGCATGTCTCTGTAAAGATACACTAGAACACATGCACCCCATGAAAACTATCCCTCCCTCACCTCGACAATATATTGAATCACCTCCATAAACCTTAGACTGTAGAAATGCTTGCTTCGGTTTGGCAGTAGTAATCCACTGATCAGTCCACACAGATAAATTGGTAATGCTGGCACCCTCAATGACAGACATCAATCCAAATCCAACTATCCTCTCTGCATAGGTAGGTCATCTCGCCCAAACAACACCCATATGGTGTCATCCAGCTCCTTCCCCCTCGATGTCATCTCACTCACTAGATTCCTTGTTATGGGCAACCTCAAAATCTGCCACACATCCTCCAGTGTCATTGTCACGTCCCCTATCAGAAGATGGAATGTCAACGTCACTTAGCTCCATCACTCTCTCAATGATGTCAGCATAGCCTAGTGTGCTCTGATCATCGAATATCCTAGTAAGTGTAGTAACCTTGCCTGCAACAAGGCATGATGGTCCACTCCTGTCATGGCTACAATAGTCACCATCAATACCTCTGAGTGTCTCTCATGGGTCCACAGTGAGTCAAAACTCTACATCCATAATAACCCGCATGTCAGTCCACTTCATTCCTGGCCCTGGACATCTTTTTCCCTAATCTCTTTTTTCTCTTCTTCTGATTTCTTCCCTCTCCCCTTGGGTTCCCCCTAGTTTTGGGAGCAATCGCCCCTTCCCGGGGCAGACCCGCCCTGGTTGGCGGGCAGACCCACCCTGGTGTGGGGCAGACTCGCCTTCTTCCAGGTGGACCCGCCCAGGCACGGGGTGGAATCGCCCCCGTTTGCGGCAGACCTTCCCTTGGCCAAGGCGGACCTGCCCATGCGAGGGGTGGACCCACCTCCTCCCGAGGCAGACCTGCCCCCGTCTGGGGCAGACCCGCCCGCATCTAAGATGGATCTGCCTTGGGATAGGGTAGACCTACCCCTACGAGGGGAAAACCCACCCAGGGTCGAGGCGGACCTACTCCTATCCGGGGTGAACCCACCCCAGTCTAGGGTAGATCCACCCCCAAAACCCCCCCTCCCCCTTTTGGCAAAAATCAATTTTTTTTTTCACCCAACCCATTTTCCTACCCTACCTCGACAACAAATACCAACTTCTTATATAGGCATAAAAATTCAAAAATACATTAAAAATGCTTAAAATCATCAAAAAGGGTTTTGACTATAACTTGGCGTGGACCCGCGCATTCGTGGTAAAATCGCCACACCTCATCCCCCTGGTGGATGATATCCAAATCATAGTCCTCCGACATCCTGTCTCCTCGTCTCCTTCCTCTCCTCTTCTCTCTCTCTCTCTCTCTCAACTGCTACAGTGCAAATGAGGAGTGGTAATTACTAAAATTACCTTATATAACTTTTCCCTACTTTTTAACCTTTTTAAAATAAAGGGTATTTTTTACCTTTTATTTAAACTTTTTTTCTCCAATTAATCCTCCAACTTCTCAAGGTTTCCATTTACAAATCTTGAGTTTGATCCACTCCATTCAAAAGTCAAATTTGCTTGGTTTTTAAACTCTATCCAACCATGCCCTTCATTTTCTCATATCGAGAAGTTTCCCGAGCCCCCTTTTGCTTCCCCAACCACCCTCTCGAGGGGGCATACCCTACCTTTTTCCCCATTCCTCCGTCATGATCGTTCCCTCGCAAGATTGGGGCATCTCCCTTCATTCTCCTCTGTTTGGGTAGCTCACGCATCTTCTCCCATGTTGGGGCATCATTTTCTAGTTGCTTCCTCTATGGAGCCATTTGCATTTTCTTTTCTTCAAAACACTGTTATTCTAACAACATTTCAAAGACGAGAAAAATGTAGACATCCAAATTTGATCACTTCCACATGTCAAAATCGTCTACCTTATTCATCTATTTCGTCAATATTAATTAAATGATTTATTTAATTAATATTTCACCTTCTACCTAAAGTTCCTAAAGTATTTAATTCAACAATTAAATACTTTACCTTACACCTTTTTCTCTCTAAATTAAATAAACATATCAATTTATTTAATTTAGTCATTTGACCCTTTTTGAATAAAAACAATTTTTAAATTCTTCATTTTTCTCTCCTTGTCACATCCTCCATAATCCTCTTCCAATTTGGATTAAGTTAATTAATCCATGATTAGGATGTGCACTCCCTAATCAGGATTAATGTCACATCCTCCATAATCTTCAACTTGCTTTGAATCCCTAATTAATTTTCCTTAATCATGTATTTGCACAACCTTAATCTAATCATCTTGCCACATTTAGCATACCTTTTTGGTCAAATTTTTACATATTCCACATTTGGCATTGACCCTCTTCTCCATGTGAATTTTTAATTCACATTTATCCTTCCAAGACTCTCCCTATTCCCATGCAAGTTCTAGAACATTTCACTTGTCACATCACTCACATGTGCCAAAGTCTTCTAGAACTTTTGACCTGTCACATCACCCACATGTGTCAAAATCCTACCTTTTTTGGAACCTTGTCTTATCCACTAGATTCTTCCAATCATGTGAATTTTTAATTCGCATTTATTTCTCCAACCACTTTTCTCTTCCCTATGGAGATTTTTGAGGAATTCTAAAATTTCTCAAATGTCATTTTCATTCTCACTTGGGGACAAGAAGTTCCTTTTTAAGGAAATCTTTTCATCTCCCAAGGTACTTTCAAAGTACATGTCCTTCCACATCATTTGTCCTTCTTCCACCTCATTTGTACCTTTTTCCATCTCATCCTACCCTTGGACACCTCACCTTCCACATGTCAAGATGTGAGGGCTTGTGAGTCCTCAACTCACCATAGCCGTCCATCTTGGCCATGGTGGCTCAATCCCGATTGTTGAATTCTCCTATAAATACCCCCCCCTTCTAATGCATTTCAACACTTAAGAATTCAAGTACCCTCATGCTAGCAAAATTCTGAGCCATCTTCAAGCTATCATCAAGCAATCCCTTGCATTCCAAACCTTTTTCACTTCATCACCATGGCATGTTTAATTTAGCCTTAATCCCACTTTGTATCTATCCATTTTCATTCATTGCCATCAAGAGGAGCATATATATCAAGCAACATCAAGGGCCAACCAAGGAGGACATCAACAAGGAAGGTATAATTGATATCTTTACTTCTCTTTAATCACGAAGTGGTGTAGTGTTTTCTTACATTCTTAGTTTAGTTAGTTTGCATATTTAGAATAGAAAATAATTTCATTCACATTCTGGCACGCCCGGTGGGACCCACAAATGGGTTCCTTGTATTTTATGTTTTTTGTTGTTTAAGTGTTTGTAGGTTTAGGTTATAGAGGGGCGTACTTGCCCTTGACAGCTGTAGAGGGCCATACCTGCCCTCCCAGAGGGGCGTACCCGCCCTTGAACAATACTCTATTTTTTATTTTTAGTTCATTTTGCTAACTATTTTCTACAAAGGGGCGTACTCGCCCTTGAACAATACTCTATTTTTTATTTTCAGTTCATTTTGCTCATTTTTTTCTACAGAGGGGCATACCTGCCCTTGAACAACACTCTATTTTTTATTTTCAGTTCATTTTGCTAACTATTTTCTATAGAGGGGCGTACTTTCCCTCCTAGAGGGGCGTACCCACCCTTGAACAACACTTTGTTTTTTATTTTTAGTTCATTTTGCTAACTGTTTTCTGCAGAGGGGTGTACCTGATAGACATTGGAGGGGCTTACCTACCCTAGACAAAGACCATTTTAAGGTAAAAATAGGGAGTAAGATTGCATTTTTAGGTTCCATTTTGTTTGTTTTTATTGGTACTAACCCTAACTTATGTTGTTTCTATTTTGTTTGAGTTTTCCTACCTCTATCTCATCTCTTTTGGAAGAAAACACAACTTACACAACAAATTTTGATGACTTCGATTATCAAAAACCACCTAATCCCAAGGAAATGGAAAGACTTTATGGACATGGTTACGAGCTTATGATACAATTGGGATACAATGGAAAAGGATGTGGAAAACATGGACAAGGAATTCGTGTCCTTATTGAACCTAATACACAAGAAACAATGATTGGTTTGGGATATTCCTTTTCTAAGACAACAAAAGCAACTCAATGTCCATTGCTGAATATCAACACCATCACATGTAAACCAAGAACCATGCTTACGTTAAAACATCCCAAATTTATTGATATGTAATCTCCACCATCTTGGAGTATGTTGAAAGTGATGAAGCTTTGAAACAAATGTTAGGTGCTATTGATAAACTATCTTCTTCCAAACGAAACATTACCTGCGCTATGATAAGATCCAAGCCACACAATACTGATGATAATGCAAACTCCATGGAACCATATGATCCAGAGTCTCCTAAATCAAATTCCCTCCCCTAGGTGATACAATTGATATACCAATAGATATAGACGATAAAGAAAAAGTCATTAAAATTGGAAAGTGCCTTGATGATGAAGAACGAGAGGAAACTACAATTTTGCTCCATGATTTTCTAGAAATCTTTGCTTGGAAATATTTAGATATGCCAAGAATAGATCTGAAGATAGTAACACATAACATTGTTCTTGCAAATAATGCTAAACTTGTTCGACAAAAGATACGAAAAATGAATCCTAAGGTAGCCTTGCATGTTAAAGGAGAACTTGAAAACTCCTTGACGCAGGTTTCATTTGTCCTATTGATTATTCTCCTTGGATCTCAAATATTTTCATAGTTGCTGAACTTGAGAATCATATTAGGATATGTATGGATTTTCATGACTTGAATAAAGCATCCTTAAAAGACGATCTTCCTCTTCCTAATATTGACATGATCATGGATTCAACTGCTAGACATGCTTTATTGTCATTCATGGATGGATTTTTTGGCTATAATCAAATCTTCATCAACCCACAAGATCAATGCAAGAAAACATTCACAACTGTTTGGGGAACATTTTGTTGGGTTATGATGCCTTTTGGACTAAAGAATGTAGGTGCAACTTATCAAGTAGCAATGACTAAGATATTTCATGATTACATACATAAAATATTGGAAGATTATGTTGATGACATCCTTGCCAAGTCCTTAACACAACAAGACAATGTGAGTTTCCTTCGAAAATCTTTGAACGAATGTGTAAATACAACATGAGAATAAATCTAAAAAAGTGTGTCTTTGGAGTAGATAGTGGAAAATTTTTAGGGTTTATCATATCTCGTAGAGGCATTGAGGTGGACACAAAGAAAATTGATGCTATCATAAACATGCCACCTCCTAGGAACATCTCTCAATTACACACATTACAAAGACAAATTCAAGCCATCCCTCATTTTTTCACTTCTTTAGCTGATAGAACATTACCTTTCACACATCTTCTCAAGAAGGATATACCTTTTGATTGGAATGAGGATTGTAAATAGGCCTTTGAGAGTGTGAAGGAATACCTTGCAACTCCATCTGTTTTACAACCTACCATGCCAAACAAACCATTCATCCTTTACATAGTCGCATCCTCCCATGCTCTTGCAACATTATTGGCTCAACGAGATGACAATGGAAAAGAACACCCTATTTATTACATTAGTCAAACTCTAATCGATTATGAAATTTGATACACACAAATAAAAAAACAATGTTTAGCCCTTGTCTTTGCTACTAGTAAATTGTGACATTATTTACTAAATGCTAAAATACATGCCATGAAAAAATTTGATCCTCTCAAACATATTTTTCACAAAACAGACTTATCAGGATATTTAGCTAAATGGGTTATGTTGTTGATTGAGTTTGACCTTAATTTTTTTTTGCAAAAAGCAATTAAAGGCCAAGCCTTAACCGACCAATTAGTTGATGGTCCTTCTCCTTTAGCATTACCTAGAAACAAATCTTTTCTCAATGATAGTATGTTGGCAACAAATGTTTCTACATGGGAATTATACTTTGATGGATCCAAGTGTAGAATAGGTTCTGGTGCTGGCATAATCTTAGTTCCACCCAAAGGAAAACCTATTCCCTTATCGTATCGACTCAATTTCCTATGTACAAATAACACGGCTAAATATGAGGCGTTAATTATTGGGTTGTGTGTTGCTTTAATCATGGGTGTCAAAGTTATCAAGATCTTTGGTGATTCACAATTAGTCATTAAACAAATCAATGGACTATATTAAGCCAAACATGATAGATTATCCAAGTACAAAGATCTTATCATGCATTTGTTAGAGAATTTTTAGACATTTACCATCGAAAACATCCCATGAAAAGATAATCGGCTTGTGGATGGAATGGCAAGTGTTGCCTCTCTTATTTATCCCCAAGATCCTTCAAAAGATTTCACATTCACAATTCACCCTATTATGAAACCTTCGATTAACGACAAGACCAAAGAAGTTTTAACAACAAATGAAGCAAACTCGAGTGAGTGGTATGATGCTATATTCAACTATTTGAAAAGTGGTACCTTTCCTGAGCTGACAACTAAAAACCTCTATTCCCATTTACAAAAGTTTGCATCTAAATATGTCATCCTTCCAGATGTGCTATATCGAAGGATGTTCAATGGTATCTTACTGTGATGTTTAAACAAATCGGAGATCCCTCTCACACTTCACCAAGCTCATGAAGGTGCCTGTGGTGGAAATTTTGGAGGACAAACATTAGTTCAAACATTTATCCATATAGGCTATTATTGGTGCCACATGGAACACGATTGCTTTAATTATGTCCAAAAATGTCATAAGTGTGAAGAACATAGCAATTTGCATCATGCTCCTACTAGTGGAATTCAAACTCAACTTCCGATATGGCCCTTTGCGGTTTGGGGATTGGAAATTATAGGAAAAATTTCACCTCCTTTTGCCAAACATACCTTTATTATCACTACAACTAATTATTTTACAAAATGGGTCGAGGCCATTCCTCTTCAATCTACAACAGCTGGGGTGATATGTCGTTTCATTCTGGAACACGTTATTGCTCGCTTTGGACTTCCTTTCGCATTAATTTTTGTTAATGGTACACAATTTAATAATAATGATGTGAAGAAATTTTTAGAGACCTTTAATATCCAACACCATTTTTCAACACCTTATTACCCGCAATCTAATGGTCAAACTAAATCAACTAATAGATTTCTTAAACAAATCTTGGAAAAAATTATTAATAAGAACCATAGGGATTGGAACACATAATTACATTATGCACTTTGGGATTATCCTACAAGTGTTCGATCTTCCACAAGGACTACGCCTTATACTTTGGTTTATGGTAGTGAAGCAATCATGTCCTTAGAATTAGAAATACCTACACTAAGAGTGGCTCTTCAAGGAATTTTTGATGATACACATTATCAAAAAAATGATTACATCAACTGGAGATGCTAGATGAATAGCGTATTAATGCTCTTGAACATCTTCAAGCTTATTACAAAAGAAAACATAATCAAATGTTACAACCTTAATGTTATCCCTCGATCTTTCCAAAAGGGTGACTTAGTTCTATCTTCTAATCAACGTAATGTCAATGCCAACCCAAATGAACATGAAAAATTCAGTTCTAATTGGTTAGGACCTTATATAGTTGACACAACCTTTGGGGCTAGTGCCTACAAGTTAACCAAACTCGATGGAACACCCATTAAAGAACCTATCAATGCCGTACATTTGCGTTGGTATTATGTCTAATCCCTTTTGAATAGTATTAATCATAAAGCAGTATTGTTAAAGTTATGGGGTCCTACCCTAAATAATTTCATATTGCTTCGTTCTTGACACATAGCTTGTGCATCTGTCTTGAGCACTAAAGTGATTATTTATAATTACTTTAGGTTTCATGCTATTCAAATTAATCTTGTGTGTTATGAAAAGTTAAATTTAATTTAGCATAACATACTCAATCGCCATGTTATATCTAAAATGACACAGTAATACGTTTTAATTCAATCACATAAATTTTGTTAAAACATGAAGACATTAATTAAAGTAATCTTGCAAAGGTTCTTTACTTAATCACATTTCCATTTAACATTTAAACACATTCAGATAGATCATCAAACATACAACTGCTTATATATATCCAAAATTTTATGTACATGAAATCATAATATACAATATCACCAAGGTCTGTGAGAACTAGACCCCTTTGTTGGAGTTATCGATAGACACTGAGAGGGGGGGGGGTGAATCAGTGTCTAAACCTTTTCTAAACTTCGACCAAGACTTTTAATTCTGATATCATTTTTTATTGACAACATTAACTTAGACCATTAGACAACTTATGCTAATATGATGATTATGATTGACATTGTTTAACAATCAAAGCATGGTGACAGTATAGGTGCAACTCATAAGATACTACAATAAAAGTGCAACAGAATGACATAAGATAGGTAATGAGACAACAAGAACCTTTAGCACATTGTAACAATTCTTGAGCAATGAATTAAATGAATACTTTTATACTTTCTATTGAATCAAAACTTTCAACAATGATAGAACACTTATGCAAGACATTTTGATATAACCATTTTCAGAGATGAGGAAACTAACATTCAACAATGCTCAGACTGATAAGAACAATTACTCACAAAATTATCACAATCAAGAAACATTATGACATCAAAACAAAGAGACGATAAGACAAAGAATTTGCCGAGTGGAAAACCCTCCTAGGGTAGAAAAACCACTCCTAAACTACCTCACTGGCTTAACTTCAAAAACCACAGCTTACAATGCCTTACAAGCTAATTTTTGAGCACCAACTCAAGGAGCACCAACCCCTTAATGAATTTCAGAACAATAATAATATCAAAGGATCTCTCTATTTCCAAATAAGCTCATGGAACCCCACACACTTAATCTACCTAATACCCTAAAGATTCAACACAGTGAATCCTTAAAATATTAAATAAATTAAGGTTACATCTGAGATCTACAACATATTTTTATTTTTGTATTACAAAGCCTTTTTCAACATTTCACTTTTTGATAAAACAACAAGTTATAAGATCATACCATCACATCAGTATCCTCACAGTGATCAAGCATTGTGTATATATATTTTCAAATATAGGTCTTCCAACAAAAATATCTTCATAGATTTCATTTTCAAAAGAATCTGAAACCCCCATACTATTTTTAGAAAATGAGCCAGTAGAATGATGATCAGCAGGTGCTGAATAATCATGTGTAACACCTGTACTGAAGGCCGTTTCAAATTCTGATAGGAATAAATCAAGTAAAGCTTCCTTTTCAAATTGCAAGAGTTTTTCAAAACCTAGATCAAGTAATATCATTTCCTTAACCAAAATTAGCCATTTGAATCTATTTTTAGAAAACTTTATGCAGAAAGCCATCAATTTTGAAACATATGAAATAAATCCACAATGAAACAGACATATTTTTCAAAATGCATGACTACCCATCAACTGAAAGTCATAAACCCTCATTGCAAGAATAGTAATCTATTAGGGCATCATTTACTTCTTCAATAACTGAAATGCAGAAAGACATTTTTGAAATCAAAGAAAATGACAATAAAACCTTCACTACAAAGTCAAGATCCATATCTCCACCAAATGCCAACAATAAACAAAGTTACCTGAAATCAAATCATGCTTTTCTGATAGAGGTAAATGAGTAACCGTTTATCTTTTTTAGATTCAAGCAAAACCAGTTACACTCTTTTGTGAAACAAAAAGTAAATGATGAATGAGACAACTAACATGATGAATAAAACTGAAACGAGAGCATGATAATCTGTTAAGAAGAAACTACCAACCCAACAAAATAATGCCATCGAATCTCCTTCTAGATTCGAGCTTCCAACCAATGTAACACACCAAACTTAGCAACCATACTCTTCATGGTTTAACCATTGATTTTGCTTCCTATCAAAGCCATTACAGCCAACAATTCAATGAAAAACAACAATTACACTTCCTTCATGGCGGCGGCATGGCTAGGGTTCCAAACCCATAAACAATGAAAATGCAATATCATTTTTCCCTAACCTCTCAAAAGCCAAGTCATTCGATGAATTTCCAAAATCATAATAAGATTTGAAGTTTGCAAAGATTTTGATAAAACATCATAATGAATATAAAATCTGCTGTCAAAACATTTTACCAAATAAGCCGACACAAATGATGTTACCACATGTGACTTATTGAAGTCAATTTTGATTGAGAGACATATGATTGACACAATGTCAATGTGCTTGATGAAAACAACGTCGACAACCACCACAAATGTAAGCTAGGAAACCTGATAGGGTTGATTTCATTAAGATGTCAACCCATCAAACATTATCATGACAATGATAAATCAATATCATATGTAAAAAGAAAATTCTTCGAATAAAGATAAGCATTTTCCTTTGGATGCCGACTATAAAGTCAAAACTTGGGCATAGAAGACTCCAAGTAAAAAATGATAAAAATTATATGCCATGTGAGCCAATAAATACCATCAAACAAGTGAGATACCAGAACCAAGGTGAATACTATGCCTCCAAAAAAATGTGAGTTCAGGATGGCTTTAGAAGCATGAGAGCAATGATGTTACTAAACCAAGTTTCATGGAGCAATTGAATCAATAACCAAATTTCCTGAGACGGTGTAATTGATTGATAAAGCAATATAAATAAGCAATGAACCAAAAATATGTGCCAAATTTATCAACAATAAGTCAGACCAACTGAAACCATATTTCCCTAAGTATTACCTTCATCTGTATATGCCTTGAATTAATATACCTGAACATGTGAAGGTGACATTTTCATAAATCTGAAGCTGAAGAGTGTATAGTAACCTCATATACCAATGATGCCAAATGAAATGTCAAACTCAAGTGCCAAAGAGAGCATTAATATAATTCCAACCCAATATGCCATGTATGAAATAATGTATCATAACCATTGACACCAAAATAATTATGAGACAACCATGAAGATCAATAGACAGAAAACATGCCATGAAGACATAATCAAATGAATCTTGTCAATGATGCCATGATACACCTGATAGTGAGCAATTGAAATAATATACCTGTCATGCAATAAAGAAAGGGCCAACCTATCAAAACAACTTTTCCATGATCAACCTAAGGCTTGTCAAGATAACAATATCATTTATCACAGAAGCTAATGCATGCCCTGCCACAATGAACACCATCTAAATAACCTATTACCAAGCCTTATCAACACTCTCAATAACCATAACCATCTGAAGATATATTTCATTCATAAATTTGAACCAAAAGCCACATGAGTAATATCAACATGAAAAAAATTGAATCATCATAAACATCTCCAAATGAATATCTGAAAGTGAAGTAGCCTCAAAATTTTGTAACCTCTGAATCATGACCAACATACCATGAATTCCATCAATCAGGTGCATCAATTATTCAATTTAAGTATATGAGGACCATCAATTATTCATTTGTGACTTTGTCATCAAGGACAAACAACAAAGGGGTTAGAACAACAACCTCAAGATCTGGTGCTCATGATTTAGTACCCGGACATCATGAGACGATCGTGTGTGATCGTGATTACAATCCACCAAATCTAAGTGCAAAATCCAGACACCATGCTCACCCAAAAGCCACATCCCTCTCCTCCTGTAGCTGTGCTATTTCTGCATGTAGTCTCTCCATCTCTATTGGAGTCTGGGATGATTTTCATGTGGTCTCAGCTCGATGGAGTCATCTCCTCATGCTCTCATAAGCTGCCTGTAGCCTCGCAAAAGGTCTAAGTGACTCTAGCCCCTCCTCCACGATAGGTGGGGGCACATAGTCAGGTTCCATCTCCTCCTCATCGATGGATGTGAGTATTATCTTTGTAGTAGCCTAAACTCCCACCAATCTCTCATCGCTCCTGTAAGGTAGAAACATTACACAAAACATCATCATGATATATATATATATAAAGAAAATCATAGACACTAAAGTACATGCATAAAATAAAATATCATCACCCATATCACCGGTCGACTGAGCAATCTCAATGTCATCCTATACAAGGGGCATGGAGGCTGTGTTAGCCTCCCCTCGGCTTTGAGTACTGGTGCCTGCTGCAGCTACTGTTCATGACCTCATCATGTGGATGGGAGAGGAATCTCCCCACTCATGTCGGTCCTTAGCTCCTACCCCATCACTCCCACTTAGGGGTGGCTCTTCCTCCTCCTCCTTGTACTCCTCATCCTCCTGACCATCATAATCTGGACCCGCATCTTCATCATAATCATCATCAATCACATAATTAAATATATCGGTATCCCTATAGCGTTTCTCCTCAATTCTATCCTCTTGGTCATCTCCCTCATCTAGTAGTGGTTCTACATCTCCCATTGGCTCATCCATCAGGAATACTGGTGTTGGCTGAGTCACTGTCCACCACTCCTCATGCTCTCTTGTGGCACCAATGTTGTCTACATTAGAGACTAGAAGTTGGTTGTGATCAAATTCGTCGGAGTCACTCTCGTCTACATGCTCAAGAGTGAGTCACACTGTATCACCCAATCTCCAAGCACTCCACGCTAATATCTTGAAAGAGGGTCATGCCTGCGGTAGTGTCTTCACTTTTCCAAACTGTCGCATGACCCAATCATAGTAGAATGGTCATAATACATGGTCATGACAATCAACCAAAAATATATCCATCTACATCCTCCTCAACTATTTGGTATAATCTAGCCATTGCAATGTCAGATGATAAGGTCTCCAAAGGACCTTTTCCTCATCTAGTCGGTCAAATCATACCCTCCAAAAAATGCAAATCACCATACTGCCATAATCGCTATAGAGGATAGTTGAAAGCCCAAGGATACCCTACTACTATTGCACATGGATAGTCGACTGGCCTGGTGCATTAAATATGCTCAAGGCACCACACCTATAGAAGTGTGCAGTGCACCATACTATCCACCTCTCAGAATACAAATCACCCAAGATCATAATATAGATGTGTTAGGATACACCGACCCCAGGTGTATACCATCTGCTACTCTGCCATCCCTCGAATCAAGTGAACTAGTTCTCCCTCGAGATTCCCACCCCGCCCATTAGGGACAAGAATTAGTGCTATGGTATGCATCATAATCAATCGAACCACTGGTGCCCGTGAATATAATAGTATAGACAAATCAATCCGTCCTCTAACCCGTGCATCATACATTAGACCATCTAGACAATACTATAAATCGACCCTATGCTCATGAAAGGTGTAGTCTCTACGGAAATGTACTCACTCTCCTCAAATTGACATGCGAAGAATCTAGTGTACATCCTCGAAGGTGATCATCATCTCCCCTATCGGCAGATGAAAAGTGCATGTATCTATATTCTAATGCTCATAGAGAGCCATCAACATGGCATTATGGTATCTCATGGGAGGCATAAGATATGCCCAATAGATGCCCATAGCCTAAAGATGCTCTATCTCCTCTAGTAATAGTTCTAGAGCCAGATCTCTCAGAAAGCTCAATTTTCTTCCTCCTAATCGTTGTCGTGATCAGGTGGGTACCTATAAAATTTACACAAATATGCTCTAAAACTCATCTAACATCTTTAATTTTTACATTATTCATCATGCAGGTGTGCTAAAGTCCATCTAGTGCACTTTCCTAAAGGCCCTAGACACTTTAGAACCCTTTTGGGGCACTTTGCAAAGAAATGAGACACATTGTGAAGAAATTGGACACTTTGCAAAGAAATGGGATGCTTTGCAAACAAAAGGGACACTTTGCAAAGAAATGGGAAACTTCGCAAAAAAAGGGGACACTTTGTGAAAAAAATTTCCAAGATCCTAAATTAACCTAAATATGCATAAAAAATCATTAAATCATTACAAAATCACAAAGCGATAGTAGTAGAATCGACTCACCTTTGTTGATGCTCCCCATGTGCCACCTGGTCCCAAAGAACTTCCAATCGTGTAGGTGTGTAATTCCTTCTGCTCGGCATTTTCTGTCTCACTCATCACTCTCAAGCTATAATAAGGTAAAATGAAATAGTAAGTGACAAATTACTCTCCTTTACCTCTTTTAACATGTTATCATTTCCTTTTACTCTTATGCATTAAAATACTTTACAAATTAATAAAGTACTTTTTCTTCCAAACAACATAATGGGAGTTAGCAAACTCCATTTTCAACGTTGTTTGATGCGTTGGAACCG
This sequence comes from Sequoia sempervirens, assembly GCA_007258455.2. Lineage (NCBI taxonomy): Eukaryota > Viridiplantae > Streptophyta > Pinopsida > Cupressales > Cupressaceae > Sequoia > Sequoia sempervirens. Next base: position 34,126 of record VDFB02212599.1, on the reverse strand, counting down.
TGATTCCACACCCAACATCATCAAATGTCTATTTTTAAGTGACATGGTACTTGGAAATGTCCTCTGATATGATATTTCTTGTTTGATGTGGCTAGATTGCTACCTTGATTCCACCTCCGTAAAGCAAGCAGAATCAAGGGGGGCATATATCTACCCTCAAATTTGATTTCTAGAAGTTAGGAAAAAGTATTTTTGAAAACTAACAAATTTGTTCTACAGGACATGGTTCCTAATATTATGGTTTTGTAAATAACTACATTGGGGGTTCATTCTCCCATCTTTTGAATGAGTATCCTTTTATGAAGTAAAATGCACCATTTAGAGTCCTTTAGATTACATATGCACACAGAGTCATATGGGTGCTAAAGTGGGGGCTAACTGTGGACACAAAAATTGTACTCCTTTGCAGAAAGTATAATCTGTGGCCTAATTAGGTCCTATTTTAGACACCCTTGCATCAATCACCCCTTAAAAACTACATTTGTAGGCCCCTAATGCTCATGACTTTGGAATTTAAGGCCTATTTCACTCATAAACCACTTAAATCCTGACAAATAACATTCAAATCACTCAAATTTTGTGAAACCCACAAAAAAAATCCCTGGTGGGACTAAGTCGCCCAAGGTGGCGACTTAGTCCCTTTTGGGGTATTCTCCACTTTTGAGCGGCAAAATCACTGACCTAATTCAATTTTTTGAGGGATGTCAACCTATGAAGTTAAAATAATGATTAATTTGGTGTTAATTCCTATAAATACATGTTTTTAGGTCATTTTTCATACCTCCTAGTCATTTTACGAAGGAAAAATCAAAATTCAAGAGTAAAGTATTTTTCACAAGAAGTTTCATTAGTCTTTCTACAACAAAGTTGAAGCTTAAGGGCAGCAAACTAGGGTTTTTTCAGGTCTTCAAACTCACTTACCACTCAAGATCCAACATTGCAAAGGGTTGATCATGGATGCCTATGGTGAATCATGGAGAAATATAGGTTGAGGAGATGCAACTAGCCATTAAATCACACCTAATGACTTGTTTTCAAAGTGGTTCCATCTTCCATTTTCTCTCTATCTTCAGATTTAAGGTTTGCATAACATTTACATGTCATTTTCATTCATTTTTAATGTTGTATGGTTTCTTGGATTGAAGTCTTGCATCATTCAAGTGCCATTTGCTTATCTTATTCTAGCACATTAGAATAGGGTTTTGTTTCATTTAAGCTTTTCCTAGTCTTAGACACACTTAGGGCTAGGGTTTTATGCATATTTTATCTCTCACAAAGTTTAAATACTAACTAGGGGTTTGACCGAGGAAAACCCCCCATTAGAAATCAAATTATCTTCTATTTTGTAGCATTTTCTGAAAATTTAGATTCAAATTCCTAGCAGAAAACAGAGTGCAGGTTGTGGGCTTTCGTTTCCACTTTTGGATTTGCAGAAAATCTAAAGTGGACTAAGTCACCAATAGTGGTGACTTAGTCCCACTACACTAATTTTTTAGGGATTTTTACATTTATAGATACCCATTTGGCAGAAATAGCTTTCTGGGCAGTTTCCCCGATCTGGGACTAAGTCGCCCAACCTAGCGTAAGTGACCCAATTGGCTTAAAAATCAAAATTCCTAGAATTTTAGAGGTCTCTGCAATCCCCAATCACCTCTTCACTAGTTTCTAGGTGCATAGTTTCTATCTTGTATCTTAAATTTGTCATTTATTGCATTTGTTTCATCTTTTTGCTTATCACAGTGTGTTTTCTAGCACTTTACATTTCTAAGGTTTTGCATCATTAAATCAATTTATTTTTAGATCAGTGCATCAATACATCATAGTTAGACATAATACATCTCATTTACATTAATCTTGAGTGTAGACATTTGCATTTTGGACCCCATTCCCCTTTCTCCTTTTAGGTGAAAAACCCTAGAAGGAGCTAAAGCAGTGTGGGCAATCCAAAATCATATTCCACACACTCAAAATTCTTCCCTTTCCTCTGCAAAGAAGTAATTGGAAAGGATATTCTAGAGAATTTTGTAACAAATTTCCTATAATACCCAACCAGACCCATAAAGCTTCTTACTTTAGAAACATTTTTAAGTACCGACCACTCTAGCACTGCCTTGATCTTGGCTAGATCAACTGAGATACCTTTAATCAATATCACATGTCCTAGGTACTACACTTTCTTCTTGAAGAAAGTAAATTTAGAGAGTTTCCCATACAACTTATGTTCTCTCAGTCGTAGAACTATCTCCAAATGCTTGCAATGATCCTCCTCATTCTTTGAATAGATTAGGATATCATCAAGAAAACTAAGACAAACTTATCTAGGAAATCCCTAAATACATTGTTCATTAGATTCATAAATGTTGGTGGTGCATTAGTTAGTCCAAATGGCAGAATTGTAAACTCATAATTCTCATACCTTATTCTAAAAGTAGTCTTAAAGATGTCTTCATCCTTGATCCTTAACTGATGGTATCCAAATTGTAGATCAATCTTAGAAAATACTACAACTCCTCTCCTTTGATCAAAAAGGTCATAAATGTGTGGAAATGGATACTTTTTCCTTACTATAGCTTTGTTAAGCATCTGATAATCTATGCACAACCGCAATGTACCATCCTTCTTCATAAATATTACTAGTGCTCCCCAAGGTGATACACTTGGTCTTATTAATCCCTTAGATAACAGTTCATCCAGCTACATGCTTTAAGCTCCATTAACTTAGTTGTTTTCATTTAGTAAGGCACTTTTGAAACAAGTTCTGTAACATCTAGAAAATGTAGAAGAAAAAGGTTAAAAGCACACACTCAATGCGATCTAAGCTCTAATGCAATCTAAGCTAAGCAACAAAGAACAAAGGAAAGCCAAACGTAAATAAATTGAACAATCTCACCCAATATGTACGTATTTCCATGTATCATCTCGATTGCCCTTCTCCATTTTGTCGTTGTAGTATAATTGCCCTCAGATTTAAAAAATTTGTGCAAGTATAGCCTATGATAGTGATTTAGCAAAACATCGAAGATTCAAGATAGCTGCTCCAAAAATTCATAAGATTTCGAGAGAGATTGGAATGATGAATGACAGATCAATTTATAGAAAATTGATCATTTGAATGACAGGCCATAATCAAAAGATCAACGGACGGTTGAGATCAACTGATTAGACATGCATTCTAATAACTGTTAGTAGTGACATGAGTGATACAAATTAGAACTAGAAATAAAGATTAAATAAATGATTTAATCTTCAAGTTTGGTATTCGAAAATAGAAGAATAGTCTTTGCATGAAAAGATAAAGATGGATTAAAGCAACTCTTAGTTCGAATGCACGCACAAGAATTAATTAATTAAATAGAAATATTTAATTAACATGCAACATGTACACGCAAATGAGTTAGAACTAGATGAAGAAATGATATGACAAAGAGATTACTCATGCAAGCCACTCAGACATTAAATCAAGAGTTAACCGAACGATTTAAATAGATGTCGAGTCGAGTCAAAGTGAATACTTAGATAACTCACACAATTATCTAAATATAGAGGAATGCATTTAAATAGGATTTATGAATTAAATAATTCATTTAATTCAAGATTTGATATTGGAAGAATAATTAAATAAATAAGATTTATTTAATTAAGTGATGAAGGGGTTTAAATGAATAATTAAATAAATAAAAGAATTTATTTAATTATAGTTGAAATATGATAAAGGTAAATTAAATAAGAATTTATTTAATCGAAGAAGAATAAGGTTAATTAGTAACATAATTAAATAAAAAACATTTATTTAATTAATCAGATAGAATAAAGAAAAGTGTGAATTAATTAAATAATTAAGATTATTTAATTAATAGAAGAAATGAAGACTTTAGTGAATAATTAAATAATTGACATTATTTAATCATGACCATGAAAAATACGAATTATGAAGAAATATTAAAGTCGCAGGCTTAAACTAGATTTCAGTGTTTACATTTGCCCCTCTTTGATACAATGTCATTTTGACGTTGTGTCAAAGAAAATCAATAAAAATATGCCCTAGTCATGCCCCGGTGTAAACAGGTGAAGGTATGCCCCCTCGGGAAAATTGACAAATTTTCAAAAAATTCAAAAAAATTTGAAAATAATCCCGATTAGTCCATTGGATAGCTAGAAATGCAGTGGAGTTGACGGAATTGAAGTTGGGAATGTTACGGACAAGTACGGGTTGATTGAAATTGGAAGCGGACGCGGCCAGTAGAAAAGAATGCAACCAAAACCCTAGGTATAAATAGAAAATGGGTGAAAAACCTATTCATTTTTATGCACATAGTTTTGAGATTTGAGATTTTCCTCTGCACACTTAGCGAAGATGTCTCCCATTCTGCACACCCACCATTGAGCATACAAGATTTGGACCTTCAGGTGGTCGGTTGATGCGGACCCCCCGATATGTACCTTAATCTTGACTTTTGAATTTTTGATTTGTGCGAGTTTCTATGCATTTATTTGCATTTTGAGTTATGCGTCACTTTATTGAAAAGCCGCATGTGAGTGTGTAATCGACAAATTTGCATGCAGATCAACGCATTTGTAAAATCATGTATATACTTAGAGTAGGGTTTCTGCGATTCAACGCATTTATATTTTAGTTCAACGCATTTGATAAAGAGCAATGCATTTTCATTTAAAATAGCCACAACTGTTTATTTTTCAAAGCATTTGAAAATATTTCGATGCAGTTGTTATTTGATTTACGTAGTTACATATGATATTTGATTTACGTAGACACATTTGTTATTTTGCACGCATTTTCATTTTAAAGTGACACATTTGAATAGCGGTTGATTTAGTCATTTTGCACTAGGATAGATGTTTGATGCTGACATGAGGCATGTATAATGCCATTGCAGGTTGTTTTGGACACTGTATATATACAAGAGTCGAGACCTATGAATTTTAGCTTCTGGGATAGTTTACAGAGCGCGGAGAGATGATTCTTATGGCACCTAGGTATTCTTCATGTGACAGACATGCCCGCCATTCAAGCAAATCGGGTATGCTGACAGCATTATGCAAGCGGTGGCACTCAGAGACTTCTTCTTTTCACCTGCCTACTAGAGAGGCGACAGTTACTTTGGAGGATGTCTATAGGATTCTGAGACTTCCTATTAGAGACACAAGGGTGAGGTACGATACCCAGAGGGGTGTCACTGAGATGTGCAGATACTACCCTCACACCGATATCAGATAGTTAGGGTTTGATCATTATGAGATTAGATGGTGTGCATTGGCACAAAGGTATAGGCGGCTAGACTGTCTATTATGTACATTGATAGGTGGTATAGTGCTTCTTTACTGTTGAGGTCATGGTTTTCCTGTGGGTTGGGGGGAGATGTTGGTAGGTATGTTAGAGGGACAGGAGGCATATGCTTGGGGTCCCTGTCTCCTTGGCATGTTATATTTTCACTTGCATGATATATCCTATCAAGAGGCTTAGTCCATGAGTTGTGGTACCACACTCCTGATGGTATGGGCGTGGGAACACATTGCCATTTTTCAGCCATTGGTTACAGTCGATGTTTAGCACAGAGCCCCTTATGCCTTCTGTTATGCAGGGGCTAACACTCAACACCACATGGGAGATACTGGGTATTTCAGACATGCCATTGACATGATGGTACAGTTTACATGGAGACCGTACTTGGGATGTGCAGATTGGTCAGATGAGGAAGAACATTTTCCTTTCTGCAGCTAGACATAGTACCTGATTGGGTGGACTATTTCACATGTCCATATTATTGAGCAACATTTTCTAGGTTGTGTATTGCGGAAATTTGGAGAGGTACAGGATGTGCCTAGAGGATGGGCCGATTTCACGAGATCCTTGCGAGAGATCCCCCTGTGGGGTCCAGAGACTCCAGTGGCCACTCCAGAGGTAGATATTGATTCATTGTAGGCAGTTCCGTGGGGATGAAGAGATGGTGTGGTAGACCCAGGTACCACAGAGGCTTATGATCAGTGTTGGGTCGTGCACAGGCCAATTCCCCTTACAGATCCAAATTAGCCTGTGCCAATAGAGCGGCGAGGGAGAGGGCCGCACGAAAGGCATGGAAGAGGCAGAGGTCGGAGAGGTGGAGGGGGTCATGGTGATGATGGAGATGGTGGTGGAGGTGGTCGGCGAGGTGGTAGGAGAGGGAGGCGTGGACGGAGCGGATGAGGGCCATCCTTATCACCCATCCGTGATGAGGGACGGGGGGAGGAGGATGTTCCCATGCTAGATATTGGAAGAGGTGGGGAGGAGGTGCATGTTGAGATTGGTGGAGAGGAGGAGCATCCCGCAAAGGAGGCCATTCTAGAGGTTCATGTAGAGGAGGAGGTAGACAGAGAGGAGGCAGAGATTGATGCCCTTGGCTTACTTGGTGCCTATCAAGATGATGATGAGGAGGATGATGATCATGAGTGGGAGATTCGGGATAGGATTCTAGAGGAGTTGGAGGATGAGGATGATGGTGTATAGAGGGTGAGACAGGTTGAAACAGGGGAAGTTGATCTCGATACTGCTACATTTCATGCCCAAATTGCATCCTTGGAGGAGCAGATGAGGGTCATGATGTCCGAGAGAGATTTGTTACAGATGGAGAGGGACAGTGCCGTCATGGATAGAGATCAGGCCATAGCTCAGAGGTAGGAGACCGAGCAGAGATTCACAGAGATCAGAGCTCTATGTACTCGGCCAGTAGCTGCATTTTCTAGAGAGTTAGTCAGAGCCGGGGAGAGGGAGGCTTATTATCGAGATTTATATGAGACAGTGGTTCCTCCAAAGAGTCGGGCCCCGAGCTATTCAAAGGCACGCAGTGGGAGGTCCCAGACTAGAACCCACTCTAGGACAGTTAGTACAGAGGGTGTTGAGCAACCACATAGAGCTAGTCCATATGACATGCCCCACTCAGGTCATAGGTCATCAGGTTCCTGACATCAGTTATCCGCACACTCTAGCCATGATAGCAGTGGCAGTTGAGGATAGGGACATGTCTTGATATGTACTAAGACATTGTATTATGATCATATAGCCTGCGGGCTTCCATATTTATGATATATTATGACATTGTGATGTGACACTTTTGAGGGATATATATATATATATATATGATTTTGGTGGTGATTCTCATGATATGCAATTCTATTTATTGATTATGTAGTCATTTATGTATATATGTCGTGTTTATATGAGATGCCTATGTGATGGATGATCATATCTATTTTATGATGTGTTTATGCACCGTATGATGTGATCTTGATTCTATGTGATGATGTATGTTGAATATTTATGATAGCGATGGATGTAATATATGCAATGTATAATTATGAGATGCAATGTGATGTTATATGTACAATGTTGTCTACATGTGATGCTATACAAATGTAATGTGATGCATGTATTTACAATTTATTATGTACATGGATAAATGCCTATATGTTTGTATTTTTCTAACATGTATTTGTATATGCAGGATGATTTATATTTTTGTGTGTCACAGGACTCCATCATAATGCAAGAAGGAAGAACTATTAGTATGGAAAAAAAGATTGAGAAATAATAAAAGAAATGAGATGGATGTTAGTATTAGCAATCTTCAATATTTCGTTGTATCACAAAAGGTGTTGCACTTTATCATCATTGGGCGGGACTAATACAAATGGAGACAAACACCATGATATGACATATATAAAGGTGTGCAAGGTCATCCACTTGCTAACAACAGATAGTCGAAGACAAGGATTGTCGTTAACTCATACTAAGGGCACCAGTTGCCCCAGTCTTTTTGTCAAGACAAACCACAGACAACAAACAAAATAAAAGACAGGTCATGAGACGTCATCGCTCCTCTAAATCCTTCATGGGACATCCTTGAGGAAACTAGTAACATGACTCAAAATCAAATTTAAAAGACAGTCGACAGACAACAGTTGAAGAAAACAAATTGTGAAACATCGTTGCTTCTCTAAATCCTTCATGGGACATCCTTGAGAAAGCTAGTAACATAATTCCATAGTCATAAAGTCAAATAAAATGATAAGATGAATAAGCCATAAAGTCAAAAGCCAGTAAAATATTTTCCAAAACTTGATCTGTTTGTTTGATTGTTTTGATTGATAAAACCTGATTGTAGGAGATACACATACCAGATAAGACTATGAGTCTGGTTTCGATGTTATGACTATTTGTATAAGGCATGACAAAGCCTAGTTTCAAAAAGACATGTATCGTATAAGACGTTGAGTCAGATGTCGTTGATGTGATAAATTGTATAAGGCTATGTTGATTTGATTGACATTGTCTACATGCAGGAAGGACTCATCCTACATAAGACATAGATTGTTTTGCTGATATCAGTATTCAGGAAGGACTCATCCTGAATAAGACACAGGTTGATTGTTTTGATGATGTCAGTTTCCAAGAAGGACACATCCTGTAGCAGACATTAGTTGATTTGTTTTGATTGTTTCCTTGGCAATTTGTTTGATTTGACTTAGAGACATTGCTGACTTGTTCACCAGATTAATGCATGACTTGAAATGACACGTGGAAAATTGACTTTGTGTGACGACGAACCCTAAAGGACTAACCTAGTGCGGCCTCAGGGGCTCATTGCTTGATGGCCCTGCCTACGTTATACACATAGAGATCTCGCAGTTTGACTTGACCTTGACTGACAAGACTGACTACAGATAGAATACGTGTGTGATAGTGAATGTGACGAACCCTAATGGACTAACCTAGTGCAGCACGACCAATGACCTTGTCATATAGACATATAGACTTAGTTATGATTTTATACAGACCGACCTAATGCCTCGGGGCCACATCGGCAGATGGCCTTGCCTACGTCTAGTTGCAGAGGCAACGTAGTTCAACAAATGACCAAGACTGACAAGTGCGACTGAATTTGACTCTATTTTTGGATTTTCGACATGTTTTTATTTTTTTGTCTTTTTGAAGTTTTCTGATGTTTTTGTGTTTTCTCAGGGCATTTTGTGATATTTTTTTAATTTTTCTATGGTTTTACGTTTTCAACAAAGGCAGTGTAAGAACCAATATGACGCACGTCAAGTGTTTTCCCCTAGTCAAGTATAAGACCAATTGATTATGAATAGGGTAAAATAGGGGATATGAAATGCACTTGATGTCAATCGTTCCAAGTTATGGGAAAGACTACCACTTATTACGAATGGTATGTACAAGCAATGGAAAAGAAAGATAGGTGATATGTACAGGGATAGATAGTATATATAGGGATAGGGTGTATGTACAGGGATGTGGACTATGTACATGGATAAGGACTATGTACAAGGATGCAAACTATGTACAAGGATAAGGATGCCTATAAGCAAGCGAGCAAGCATGTGCAAGAATCCAAGGACAACCATGATATTGCCCCTAGTCAAGTTGAAAACCAATCGATAGGTGATGAGGATGGTGACGATGTTGTTTGATGTGGGAAGGACACATCTCAAAACAAAATGAGGATGATGATAATGTGACTAAAGGATCAAGGTTTGCAGCCAGGCTAGAAACAAAGCCAAGGAATGTTTTGAATGATGCACTAGGATGCATAGAAAGATTGTATGGATTGGGCTTGTTGCATTTGGAATGAATTTTCAAGATTAGATGGTATGATGGAAGATCCTTAGACCATTGACAAGGGTAAAACCAAGGCATGTGATAGGTATTTCATATAAGGATAACTCATTTGGAAAAATGCTATGAAGGCTATGACATGATATTTCATGGATAGTGTATGACCAAAGGATAGACATGTCAAGAGTTTTTCCAAAGCACGATTTATGTTTGCACCCCAGTCCTTATCAAGATCAAAGTAGGTGGGGAAATGGGCATGAGTGGTAGGGCTTAGATGGATAGATGGAAATTCCATACGAAGGGTATGGGAGATGAGACAACTTGCCCCCAATTGTAATAGTCCACATAGATAATTTATTACACATGATGCCTGTTTTCTAGGTTTTCATCATGGTACTTATCCAAAGTGCCATAAGAATGGTTTTCACTATTGGATGAAATTTTTCTCTTGACTTTTTTTTTTTTTTGGTGTCACCAAGATGCCTGTTTGCTAGGTTTTCATCAAAGTGACAATTTTTTTTTTTTGTATTTTCTAGATGGCTTTGATGCTTTAGATGATCACTGACTGTGTTGAATCCATTGATGGTGCTGATGTAGAGACTGGTGCCACGGTATGCCAATAATGACCTTGATGAAGTAGTTGCCTTGTCAGGATCATAACACTTGCATACAATTGATTGATGTTATTGTGATCCTTGTTGACACTAGAATTGGCCTTATCAAAATACGCACATTGCGATAGACTGCCATGGGCGTCCTTACAATAAATAGTTGCTGCCAAGATGCAATGGATTTGTGATATAGGATTTTTAGACTTTAGGCGAGATGTACGATTATGACAGATGATGGTAAACGCATTTGGAAATTTAGATGTAGGAATTTTTATTTGCCAAACTTGGGGTGATGGATGATGGAGACTGGGTTTCAAATTGGGATAATGTTTGGAACCATGAATTTTATATGCCTTGTATGATGACCATTTTGAAGGAGGTGGACATTTATTATATGTGGGAGTCCTCTTTTCTTGTGGCTCCACATTTTGATTGACTTTTACTTTTGAACTATTTTCTTTGCTTGATCCATTTTTCTTTGGGATCCATTTTAACTTTATTTGTCCACTTGGATTTTTGATTGATTCAATGGCCTTTGATAGTTGATTTTGAAATTTTAATTTGTAAGACTTTTGTTTTTGTTGGTTTCAAATGGAAGGTTTATTCATGTTGGAATGAAAATTTATGGTATGGATGGAAGGAGTGTTGGCAACAACCTTATGGTAAGAACTACTCATGGCCTCCATTTTGACATATGTATCAGATAAAGTTTCTCCCAATATCGAGAAGATACCATTAACATCATTATATTTTTTGATTGAAGGATAACCAAGACCTTGATGTCTGGGATTTTCCTAAAACTGTACTGGTTCTAGAATTCCTTGCTCATGTATCCCTAGTCCTTTTCCTTGATACTGCATGCCCTGACAGATTCTGTTTGCAATGGGGTATTTTTCATTTTGGAAGAAAGATGCTAACCCATCATTGTGTTTGTGGAAAATTTTACTTGGAATGTCCTCCTCTTCAAGAAAGCCTGATTTGATAAAAGTGGATGATCCTAGTTGATAGGATGTTGTATCTTCATTGACATGCTGGATATTGTTGTTGTTATTTTGTGACATATCAAACTCAGATGATTCTACTGGTGCTTCCAAGTCGATGTTGAAACCGTCTTTATGGTCATTGCCATAGAGTCCAATGAACTCAGCTATAGCTTGATCATTTGCAAATATGTCTAGAGTAGGAGACTCTTGTTCTAGAGGAATATCGTCTATGTGTTCAAAAGAGGCAAGTGTCTCATTTTGGGAAATGGATGTGTTTTGTACTTGGATAGGGCCATCTTCAAATGTTTGATCATGAATGGCATAAAGGTCAAGGAGTGGATCATTTTGGACTTCTTGATCAATAGTAGTGTCTTGATCAAAGATGGGTTTGTCTTGAATGATATGGTTGGGAATGGAATCTTGATCAAGGATAGGTGTATTTTGGATGCCATGATTATCTAGAAGGACTTCTTGGATGGACTTAAAGATAGGGTCATGGGATATAATACTTTGATCTTGACATGAAGGTGAAGCCATGATGTCATGCTTTGGACTTTCTATTTGACATGTATCCTCAAGTTTAGTAGATGGGATGTGACTTTGGAGACCATGAATAGATGTATTTTCATGAATAAATGTCAATTGAGATGGAGTGGCTTGGAAGGGATTAGTGGATGAAGGACTAAGATAGAACATGGAGGCTTGGAAGGGATTAGTGGATGAAGGACTATGATAGGACATGGAGGCTTGGAAGGGATTAGTGGAAGGTTGGTTTCCCTTGTCAAGGTTAGGATAAGGGTGATAAGTGGATGTTTGTTGTGGATTAATGGAATGGATTATGCTAAGGGACTCTTGATAATGAGGGTAGATGGATGGAGAACTAGGACTTATGGATTCTTGGTAGGAAGGGTATGTGGGTAGTTGACCATGGGTTGACGTTGATTGGCATTTGGAATGGATAAATTATCTTTTGAAGTCTATGGCTTGTTGGCATTGACCATTACAGAGTAACTGGTATTCAACTTGACTAGCAAGCATATCAAGGTAAATTGTAGACATGGTGGTGAGGTTATGATAAAAGATGGGGTATGACTAAGGTATGTGATATGAGGGCTAAGGTATGACAATGCAAAGAGTGACTTAAGTCTAAGGTATGCAACCTAAGCTATGTTTTTGAGATTTTCTGAATATAAAGGATGAATGTATGCAGCTATTTTTTTGGTATTTTCTATGCGAATAAGGTATGTCTAGGATGATAGTATCTAAATATGAAAAGGTCTAAGCAATCTTCTAAAGTAATCAATTTTGCGAACTTGGGACGAGGTTACCAACTACCTAAAGTCTAACCAAGGTGTCAATTTTGATATGTCAAGGAACCTATGTAGGACTAAGACAAAAGATAAAATGAGTTCCCTAACTAGACTGATGAGCTAGGAGGAGGACTCATTTTAGGACAAAGACATGATGACATGACTAGGTTCAATAATAGATTTCGCTGATGCTATGGTTTTTCCAAAGTGCAGAAAGTGCACCTATTCTAAATTTTATAAAAGTGACCTTCCTAAAAGTTTGATCTAAAGGTAATATATACTTTAAGATGAAACCAAAACTTGGAACTAAGATGACTATAGTTATGACTAAATGATACCTAAAGGATGCAAAATTGAGCAAATCATTTCACATTTCTGTTCACGGACTACTATGAAAAGACAGATCAAAGACTAGTATGACTGTGTCAATTGTACTATGACCAAATTTTGGTTTTCTAATACTCAGGCAGATGCATCACAAAATTTCACAGATGCGGTTATGTTTTACAGTTGCGATTTTCTGGTAATCAGTTGCAAGTTTCTGGTAAAATTCAGTATCTGGTATGAGACAGATGCGGTGTAGTTTCAAATAGGTGCGACTCATGATGACAATTATGACTTAGACTGTATCAGATGTGGTTTTTCAAAACTTTGTGCACTGGTAAAAATTTTTGACAGTGGAAAATGTGTCATTCCAGACTGCAGTTGTGGCTCACCTTTTCAGATGCGTCACAGAATATCACGAGTGTAGTCTCCTAAATCAAATGCATTTTTTGACTGAACAAATGTGACACTAAGTTGAATAGATGCGACTCAAAGTTAAACAAATGCGACTCAGAGTTAACCAAATGAAACTCTAAAGATCAATTACAACTTTCTGGTGAATAGTTGCGACTCTCTATTTGACAGTTGCGGTTTTCTAGTGAATTGAGATAAAAACTAATGCTATTTTTCGTGATCAAGTTCTGGAAAACAAAGAAAATCATAAGACAAAGTGTTTTCAGTTTGATTTGGACTCAAATAATGTTAAATTTGATAACAGACAAGCACATCCTAGGTTGTGTAAGACAATATTTACTGAGTTCTCACTTGGGTTTCCCCAGCTATGCTTATTCAAGGTTGATGATTAGTAGCTTGATCCCTCTGGCTCCCCTCCACGACTCATTAATTTCATTCAAGGCAGCCAAGCTGTAGTACCCATGAACATCCCATGGCATACGTTCATCTCTACACATGAACCGTAAGAATATGAGACGGCTTCACAGGTCTGACCTGTTGCACCCGTAAATAGAAGGATTTTGGACACTATAAACAAAGGTGTTGAATTAGGGAATTACTTTCGTAGGGCATGATCCATGCGTCGAGATTCCCCTTTCGAATCCATCTCGTCAGAACCATACACGTGATTCTTGGGCTTTCCCCAAGAATCCACTTTTATATACCGGCTGGAAGTCCCTCGAGTTCAGGATGCTACCAATCTAAGTCATTCTGGGGTGAGTACTTTTTCCCACCAGAACAGGCCCAAGTTCTAGAGTTGGTAACTGTTTCTCTTAAACCCAAGATTGCACAGATGCGCAAGGGGAGAGGATACTCCGATGTACCAAATCATGAGGGTAATTACACAATTGTGCTTTCGCACCAAACATAGTAGACACTTGTTAATTTTAATCCTTTTGAAAGATTTGCTACACTACCAAACAATTTGTTTCAAAAATTTAACTAGGGTCTCTGGCATGCATTCTGTAGAAAGATTCATTAGTAATTTGATATTGGTCTTTGACTATCGATCTACAAAAACTTCGCTAACTCCTCAAGACACACGCTGAAAATAGAAGATTAGCGAAAAAAAAATACATGAAAGGAAACTATAAATTGAAAATCTAACCTAAAAATATACCAGTCGGATGCGTTGTTTTCTTTGTCAAATGCATCTCAGTATTTTATGAGTCGGTTGCGGCTCAGAAAATGATAGATGCGTGATAATTTTTCAAATGCATCGTTTCTGATAACATATGCGGTCCAGAAAGTCAATTGCATCATTTCGTCAAGCTGATGCATCTCTGAATATCATTTGCAATGTTTCGTCAAGCGGATGCGTCCTCGAATGTCAATTGTGGCGTTTCGTCAAGATAATGCGTCGTTCTATACAAAAACCTACAAAATCAAAAGAAAAGTCTACGGATACGTGAAGATGGTGTCTTCACATTAGGTTCACCAAATATAACATCTGGAAAATGTAGAAGACAAAGGTTAAAAGCACACACTCAATGCGATCTAAGCTCTAATGCAATCTAAGATAAGCAACAAAGAACAAAGGAAATCCAAAATGTAAATAAACTAAACAATCTCACCCAATATGTATGTATTTCCATGTATCATCTCGATTGCCCTTCTCCATTTTTCCATTGTAGTATAATTTCCCTCAGATTTTCAAAGTTTGTGCAAGTATAGCCTATGATAGTGATTTAGCAAAACATCAAAGATTCAAGATAGTTGCTCCAAAAAGTCATAAGATTTTGAGAGAGATTGGAATGAAGAATGACATCAATTTTTAGAAAATTGATCATTCGAACAACAAGTCAGCATCGACAGATCAACAGACGGTTAAGATCGACATATTAGACATGCATTCTGATAACTGTTAGTAGTGACATGAGTAATACCAATTAGAAATAGAAATAAAGATTAAATAAATGATTTAATCTTCAAGTTTTGTATTCGAAAACAGAAGAGTTATCTTTGCATGACAAAGATAAAGATGGATTAAAGCAACTCTAAGTTCGAATGCATGCACAATAATTAATTAATTAAATAGAACTATTTAATTAATATGCATGTACACACAATTGAGTTAGAACTAGATGACTAAATGATATGACAAAAAGATTATTCATGCAAGCAACCCAGACATTAAATCCAAAGTTAACTTGGCGATTTAAATAGATGTTGAGTCGAGTCAAAGTGAATACCTAGATAACTCACAGAATTATCTAAATATAGAGGAATGTGTTAAAATAGGACTTATGAATTAAATAATTCATTTAATTCAATATTTGATATTTGAAGAATAATTAAATAAATGAGATTTATTTAATTAAGTGATGAAGGGGTTTAAATGAATAATTAAATACATTAAGGATTTATTTAATTATAATTGAAGTATGATAAAGAGTAAATTAAATAAGAATTTATTTAGTTTGACAAGAAGAATAAGGTTAATTAGTAACATAATTAAATAAAAAGCGTTTATTTAATTAACCAAATAGAATAAAGAAAATGTGAATCAATTAAATAATTAAGATTATTTATTTAATAGAAGATTTAATGTTAAGGTGAATTAATTAAATAATTAGGATTATTTAATCATGACCATGAAGAATATTGAAGTTGCAGGCTTAAACCAGATGTCAGTGTCTACAAGTTCCAATCCTAGAACTATCTCAATGGAGAAATCAAACATCCTTTTAGGTGGTAATCCAAGTGATTCTTCTGGAAACACATCCATAAATTTTTTTCAAGATAGGATATCTTTCCATATCTATCTCTCCATTTTCCATCATTTCTCCTTCTTCCATTTCTTAGTACTCTTCTGATCCATACTTGGCCATACCATCTTCTAAATGTATTTCCTTATATTCTTCAAGCTTTTCCATCTTTACTGCAAAAAGCTTACATCCTTTCTTCTTATCCCTAAGTAGTTTCATTGAGGAAATTTGACATATCTTGACTTCCCTAGGTATTCCTTGTAGTATTACTTGGTTACCTAAATCATCCAAACATTCTACAGTTTTGGCATGGCATTCAACTTTGGCCTTATGCTTCCAAAGCCAGTTCTTTCCTAGGATAATGTCATAGGATCCTAAGGGTGCTACATATAGGTTTACCTCCATAGAAAAAAAGGTAGCTCAATCCTAGCTTCGAACAAACATTGTTCCACTATTGTTCTTGTCTAGTTTATACAACCCATGACTTTTCCTTGTAACCAAATTTCCTAGATATTTGCTTTGCTATTCTAGATGAAACAAAATTTTCAGTTGCTCCAGTATCTATAAGTATGGAAATGGGTAAGCCAAAAAAAATTCTTGGAGTCACTTGACACTCTGCTTGAGGATCATCCAAAGTAGCATGAATCTTTTATTGGAATGCCACTTGCTGGGAAGGAAGTGGGTTTCCATAAGGTCATGCCCCAAAATGCTTATTGGGACAATTTGATGCATAATGGTCTCCTCCACATGTGACACATCTCATTGCTAGTCCTTTCTTCCTTGTAGGTTTGCTAGGATTACTAGTATTACTTCCAACATTGTTCACATTACCACCATTGGAATTATTCCTTCTACTCTCCTTCCTCAATTCTTTCCCATTATTTTGGGGTCCCTTATCCCCTTGCTTCTAAAAATATTACACTACTTCAAACCTCCTTGGAGTTGGTTTAACTTGAGCTCCCATAAACTTCTTACGGTTCCTATTCTCTTGACGGATGGAGATAGCTTTGAGATTCTTCTCTTGCTTAACAACCTTCTCATACACTAGATCCATAGTGGTTGGACCATGAACATCTACCTCACACCCAATCTAACTATTAAGTCCCATGATGAATTTCCTTATACAAAAATGTTCATGCTTCTGATACATTGGAACATAATGTAAAAGAAAGATAAACCTTTCCTATTACTCATTAACTAACATTTCTCCCTATCTCATATTTTAGAAATCCGTGAGTTTCTGGTCAAAATAGAGTTGAGGTAACCATATTTTGTGAAATATTTCCACAAATTCATTCCATGTAAGTTTTAGAGAGCTAAGACCGAGTTCCATTTTCTTGTTCATCCACCAATTAGAGGCTTCTCCTACTAATTGGTAGGCTCCCCATGCTTCTTTTGCAACCTTAGAATAATTTTGAATCAGAAAATATTTCTTCATCTAGATCAACCATGATTCAGATTCATCCCTACTAGCACTACCTTCAAACTTGGGTGGGGTTATTTTATTTATGTCCCTAGATAGTTTAGTGGCCATGCGCTTCCTATTAGTTCTTTCCGAAGGAGAGGGTGGTTTCTCTTTCTCATGATCATGGTCATGAGAATTTTCTCCCTCATCCTCATTAATTGGGATTTCTTGATCTACCCTATCTTTTACCCTTACTTCCTGCTCAAGATTTCCCAACCTTGCCAAGATTTGATCCAATTTAGCTTCAACACCCACCAAACCTTGTTCAACTTCATGGCTTCCTCCAAGATTGGTCCTAGTTCTCACCATCTTTGCATGAAAAGGGTTATACCTAAAGGTTCATCATACTGATTCAATCACGTTTTATCTATCTTATGGACAACATTTAAATGAGCATTCATTTGCACATAAAATAAATTCACATAAGATTTAAGCAAGAAGATTTTGATAAACACATGATTTTATTCATTTTTGAGGATCTCAAAATCCTTTCAATTACATAGAGTGACTATTTAGATAGTCAAGTGGAGAGTATTCCTTAGATTCACTCTCCGACACATAACTTAATGAGATATTACCCTACATAATTTTTTTCATCTCTCATTTGTTCATATCTATCCCAAAATGGATAATAACCTTCAGATTTATCATCCGATACATAGCTGTGAGGCACATAACCCTCTGATTCATTACTTGAGGAAATTACAATCACTTTTGACATTGAAAGAACTCTAGGGTCTCTAAAGATGAATGTTGGAATGACACTCCCTTTTGAGGGCATATCCCTGGAAAATGACAAGGAATCAGACTTTGTTGGTGAAACTAGAGGTAGATAGTTGAAATTGGCTTCCTCCTTCCTCCTCTTAACTTCACTAATCCAATAAAGAGTGTGACTGAAGGTTTTAGTGTCACATAACTAGATATAATTATCATAGTTGGTACTCTCTATTGTACGAAAAATGGCCTCTTTTTCCTTCCTGGCTTTCAAGTAGCGCTCATTTTTTATTACGGAATTTCTTGCAGTTAACCTGAGACACACCATCTTGGCACAATAATTTCCAAACATTAGTTAATATTGGATGAAAATTATGATGAGAACAAAGGTTCCAAAGCTAAACTTGGTAGCTCTGATACCACGTGTAACATGCCAACTATTCTTGCAAATAAATTTCCTAAGTTTTCACTTTCAAGTAAATAAACTATGTTTCAAAACATTGCAATAAATTTTTTCTTTTCTAATGAGAAAGAAAGAACACAAATGACATAAAAAATTTCATTCATTGGTTTCTTTTCCAATACAATAATCATCATGATACAATATTTCCAAGATTGTATACAAATACATACATAGCTCAATTGAGCTTCAAAACAATAGATATAGATGGTCCAAGAATCTTCTTCAAAACTTGATCACCAGCCGAGGAGGAGAAGCATCACTCAAGCACTTTTCCACCAACCAAAGACTCATATGTTTTCCCTCACACATATATCAATGGATAGATGGCCCTACCCTTTGAGAAAGAGATTGGTTAAGAAACCTTGTAATATTAACCTTAATGAGCTTAGTGTTGTGTCCTACACAACTAGAACTTGTAGACCTTACAATCTTGATTTAGTATGCACAAAAAGGAACATGGTGAACTGATAGTGGAGCCAAAGGAAAACACACTACTTTTTCCAATGTATTCTCACATAGTACTTTGAGTGATAGTCATCCTATTCACATACACTACTCTAGCTCATTCTACTTTAGACCATTATATCTATGCATAGGTAAAACTTCAATAGGTAATCCTAACCTCTGGTTTGATCTATTCCCTTTTCCAAAACTAGATAACATCTCTACCAAATGAAAATTTAAGAAAAGTATAAGTTACCCCCTTTGAATGGACAACCTAACCCTAGGATTTAACTCATAAGTTGTCTAAGTCCACAAAACCATAGCTTAACAAGCTATTCCAAAAATTGTCATTCCTAGTATATAATACTATAGATGTCAACAAACTCTCGGTTAATAGGAAGTAAATCCAAGCATTTATATGGAAAATACATCAATCACAATCTTTCCTCTTTTATAAGCAAATATACTTTCACTATCATAAGAAAACTAGTGCATTACCAAACAATCATACAAGACAACAATCTTTCAGATTTAAAGATAAATAGATTAAGACTAGAATTTCATGCCTGTCAATTGCTTAATCCAACCGAATCTAGAACTTCTTATCGCATCCTCCTTTCAACATCAACTTAGAACTCAACCTCACTCAAAACTAAAACTCTCTCACGAAAAGCTCTCAGAAAAATAATAATCACTCAATGAAAACTATTGTAGAAATGGTAGTGTAATGTTGCATATGAAAAGGTATATGAAATGACATATGATTGACCCATATTTATACACAAGAATCAGCTTCACAAGGCTACAATTAAGGTTCATAGTTTTCCAATTCTTAGCCATTTAAAATCGACTCAGCTTAGAAGAAGAAAGGTGGAAAATTCTCATGAAGATATTCATTGATTCATCACAACAAATTGATCCAATGTCGACACAACATGTTTGACACATTCAAAAAGAAAATGTTTTAACACAGCCAATCGATTTCAAGCTTGTTAGACTTCTAAAGCATTCAAATAATTAGTATCATGCCACCAAGTTTGAAGCTTATTCCCTATTCACAAGGCCCATGGTTTAGCATTTGAAATGGTCTATCATAGATTTGTTGCACTTATACAATCGACTAAGTCAAATCCAAGTAGTCAACACATAATATGATTTGACCCTTTTGCATTTATATTTGCATTTTGACTTGGTACGTTGTGTATACGTTGCACTATATTTCAGTTCATTGACTCACACATCAGATTAAAGTCTCATGTAATTTCATTATCATTTAATCTAAAATGATATATACGCCTTTACATTTTCTTGAGCACTATTATATAATGCACTATATTTCTCATACATTGACCAAAGCATATACTTGTATGTATCAGCCTTTATATTTTGCATAATATATGTATAAATCGGCCTCCAATACTTTCTATTTATATAAATATATATATATCTACATATATACATGTACATATATATATATACATATATATATATGTATATACATACATATATATATATATATGTATATATATATATGTATGTATATACATACATATATATATACATATATATGTACATATATATATATACATATATATATGTATATATGTATATATATATATATACATATATACATATGTACATGTATATATATATATTCATTTATATATATTCCATGTCAACTAAATATGTACACATTTGATATTCAAATGAATAAGATCAAGTTAATATTCACATACCATATCACTTGGATATATATATATTCTTATATATATACATATATCAATATGCATGTATACGTATGCATACATATGTTGACATATCTGTATGGGCATTTCTATTTTCCTTTACATACATTTATATTGATACATGTATTCATATGTATATATATATATATACATTTGATAAAAAAGTCACATACATAAACAATTACTAACTTATTGGTAGATATATATATGTATGACGTATATATATATACACATGTCATATTGTCCTCTAGATATCTCCATGCTCATAAGTAACCAATCCATAAGCACACATAGGTATGTCTACCTATGCACTCTCATGTACACATTCCTTCATGCTTATGGATTATCATCGACATGTGTATGCATATATATATACCTTCAACGTATATACACCTCATCAATCAAGAATAGTAATATAAAGAAGTACTCACAAGCATCAAGCACTAAACATAAACCAAGAATGCTCCTAACAAAAAACAACTTCCTTTCTATTGCAAACACATCATGCTAAAGGATTACTTATCAATTTCCAAACACTATGACTTGACTCGACCATTCTACTAGTGAGTGTGTGTATAACCTCAATTAGGTTTCATTACCGATTACTTCCCCAAGCTCTTCTCCTGAGTGATACTTCCCCTCCCTTCCAGAGGATTTATTTTGAAATTGCATACAACTTAACACATTTTCATGGTAGTCAACCATTCATCAATACAAACATTTGCATTATCCTTTTCATAGTTAGAATATCAATTCAATAAGCATTCACTCCATATATGCATTTCATCATAATTATTAAATGAAATAAACATTCATTCACTTTTGATACACGAAGTACAATCCACATATATTTATATCCAAACATAATTTCAAATACATTCACACATGCAATAATTACCCTAACATAGTAATGGTAAATAGGTAAACGCACAATGGGGTGTGACATTTAAATCAACATGGAAAGCAGACTATAAGTTAATACCTTTAAAGAGAGGTGATAAAATGAGGACCACAATGGAAAATTCAAACACTAGATGCCAATAGAAGACCCACAAATTTGAACAGCTTAACCCTAGCTCGCATTGCCCAATGCACTGAAATTCTTAAACGCCAAAATCTTTCAAGAAAGAAATACAATAATACAAATGAAATGACTTTACCTTGCATTATAAATCAACTCAAAAAAATCCATTAATGACAACCTAGCATTTGTGGTTTGTAATAAATTCTTGACTTAACACTTTACATGTTTTGAGTAATCTACAAAGATAAGGATTTCACGAGGACATAGATTTCGGGGAATCAAAAGAGGTCTGGATTTAGCGATGAAAACTTTCAGGAAATCCGCCTAGGCATGGAATCCACGAAAACACAGTTTTTGGAAAATCCAAAGTGTCTTAGATTTTTCAAACCTGAGCCAACTTAGTAATTAAAGGGGAATTAGTAACATTTCAATCATTGAAACCCATTGTTGTAAAACATATTCACCTCCAATATTAATGCAATCATTGAAAGCTCAAAAGGTGACAACACCAAAATTCAAAGGACCTATCCCTTAAGGGGAAAATGCAAAACCCAAAGCGAAAAAAAAGAAGCAAAGAGGGTCCCTGCCTAGGACAGGGCATGTGTGTGAAAAAGGCACAATAGGTATTCCTAAAGAACTTCCCTTTCACCAACATCCACTACAAATATAGAGGATACCTTTTAAATCATGGCTAATGTAGTGGTGGATGAGCCTCCAAAACATGTAACTTTTGAGTTCCCCATTACCAACCAGGAGAGAGCAACTACCTTAAAGAACATACCTCCTTCAATATTAGTTGTCTTCTATGGTTTGGTTACTGAGGATCCAGATACCTTCTTGTTTGAGTTTGATGTGTTGTGTATAAGCTATGATTATACAACATATGCAAATAGGCTCAAAATGTTTCTAGCAACCTTGAAGGATCTCTAAGATGGTTTATGGGTTTAGGAAGAGATGCTATTGCAGATTGGAACACTATTAAGACCAAGTTCCAAGAAAAATATCAAGATTATTGTAGAGAAACTGATAGGAAGAGGGATGATATTTTAAGGATGACACAAAAGGAAGATGAAACCATTGGAGGATTATGTAGAAATATTTCACCTTTTCCTTAAGAAGTCTCACCAAAATAGACTATCAAATGAATCCCTGAAATTAGTCTTCTTAAGAGGAGTCAATGATGATTGCATGGATGTTGTTAACCTCATTGGGGTAGGGGACATCTCACAATTACCATATTAAGAAATATGCAAGGTTTGTGGAAACTACTCAAGGTCCTTCACTAAGAGGACTAGGGTAGACAAAACATCACCAATTAGCAAATCATCTAGTGGAGTTTCCAGGGTAGAATTGAGTAACCTATTATCAAATATGAAAGAAGATATCAATAGCCACTTGGACACATAATTGGACACTTTGCACCTGAAGAAAAACAAGAAGCAGAGATAGTTCTTATTGAATACTACCCTAATTGTAGACAAAGGAAAACTAATTGCAAGTGCAAAAGAGTGGAAAGTATTTTTGAGGACAAATAAGGGAAACTAAACTTCCATGCATTGGAAGATGAAGATGGAAAAGTGTTCTAAATTTCACAAAGGAAACCATGGAATCCAAGACAAGGTATACCTCCAGATCCTTTGAATTTCAATATGCCATTTCCAATTAGCAATCAAATTTTCTCTAGTTGGAACCCTCAGCCTTGGGAAAATCCACAAACCAATGAAAAAACCCTCAACAAAATTAGAAACAACAACAAAAAAAAATGTGGCCACAACAAAACTATCAAGGATCCAACTACAACCCCCAATGGCCACTACAAAAAATTGCTTGAAAGATCTTATCCTCTTTGGAGAGGTGGTGAATTTGTAAATGAAACTAATGAATATTGAAGATCTTAGGCTTATAAAGCTTCTAATCATAGAAATAAGATTTGTAACAACTACAATACACCTCCAGGTATTTTATATTTTCTTTCTTTAAGAGGAAAAGTTGTATAATAACGTTAGTTACAAGAAATTCTCTAAAAAAAAATTTCTTGTATTCAGTGATTGATATCACTAAAAGAAAGGTATAAATAAATATTGAGAAGCATATAGTTGTAGAGGGGATAAGTGTTCATTGGTAATATGTATAACCATTTTGGTTCTCCCTCTACAAGCTACAATATCATGAAAAAACAATAGTCATATTCTCAGAGAAAGCCTTTCTTTCTTGAAAGATATAGGCCTTTAGATTTCAGGAGAATCCAAGGTTATCCCCACCATGTTCCTAGAAATATAAATGAATACTTTCAAAATTTTATATGAGATTATGAACAATTAGCATCAGAACATTTGCAAGATTTCATTAGCTTGATGATGGACTGTTAAATAGAAGAGGATGTTAGCATAAATTTGTTTGTAAGGTCTTTAGAAAGTGATGCTAAAGATTAGTTTTCTAGTTTTCTAGTGCATTGCTTATTTTCATGGACAAATCTTAAGATACATTTCATTAATCAATTTGAAGGAATGGATAATGAATGCTCATTTGATAATAAACATCTGCATATTCAAGAGGATTTTGAAAAGGATTCTGAACGTGAGGTTGAGTATGTATCAATCTGCATTGGTTGATAAAAGAACATATGACGGTGAATCCTAATATGATTTTTATGATATATTTTTGAAGTCTTTATCTACAATACAATAATCACAAAGACCTGATGAATCACTATATTTTGATTTATTCTATGAGAATATTGAGCTAAGTATGAGAATTATATCAAAGAGGTTGAATTCTTCTAGAGTCAACCATATATATGACTGGATTGATATTCTTGAGGATAGTAGATAGGAATATGCAAAAAGAACCAGATCAACTAATTTTTATTGTTATATTTTCTTGCATGAGTAGAATGATGATGTGTCACATAATAATGAAGATAATATGAAAAAAAGTAATGATGTATCATGTATTAGTGAAGATTATTTTTCTAAGAAGACCACAAAAAAAATTATGCAGATGAAGATTGCATTCCTAGCAACCAGGATGTAAGACATGATGAGAAGAATGAAATATATGAAGTCATGCCTTCTATGGGTTTTGAAAATACAAGAATAGAGAGCCAACTCTCTACGTCAGAGGAAAATTGTATTGATGCAAATGCTACTAAAAATACATTCTCACTCATTGATGAGAAAGGAATATGCTATGATGAATATTTTGAATCAGATACATTAATATTATCTAAAAGTGCACTAAAAATTGAAGATTTATTTTTGGGTCACCTTATTGATTATACTAATTTTGAAGTTTCAATTTTTCATGATGACAATATTAGTATTGCAAATACAAGTTTCCAACCAAATGAGGAGCATTTTTGTCCAACTAATCAAGGTGATTAGAATTCTATTTGTACCCTATTGACTATGAATCCTTTGAAAAGAATAGGTTAGAATTGTTGATAATTGATAGTGCATGTACAATTTTCAATCCTTTTATTGATCACAGTAGTATCTTTGAATAAAGTGTTTGATAGAGGCAGGTCTTGGTTCTTCATTTTTGGGGGGCCTGGGACCACCA
This sequence comes from Sequoia sempervirens, assembly GCA_007258455.2. Classification (NCBI taxonomy): domain Eukaryota; kingdom Viridiplantae; phylum Streptophyta; class Pinopsida; order Cupressales; family Cupressaceae; genus Sequoia; species Sequoia sempervirens. The sequence goes on along the minus strand of VDFB02212599.1, from coordinate 8,696 downwards.
AATAATTTTTTTAAGTATGGATGTCAATGCAGATACATTGTTATAGGGCCTAATAGACAAGGCACATGGTCTACACCCCATAGATCTAGATTCTTTCTATACCTACAAGAGGCACACCTCCCCAACTAGATCCATTATTGGCATCCATAAATTTGATGAATTTGTAGTGCTTGGTGTTGTCACTTTGTGCCACGCCCTTATGATTCCCATCAATTATAACTAATTTGATAAATCTTAAAGGTGTATCATGTTGAGGTACCTCTAGTAGTTGCATTTTCCCCTTTCCAATCTACAGTAAAAAACCATTTGCAAAAAAATTAAAAATGGCTAAGAATTAAAAAAATTGGACTTTTGAGATTTCGCTTGTTTGCATACCCACATGCTTTCTCTATCACTCTTGATCCTCTACCTCTTTTCCATTTTAATCCATCACTTCTATAAGTATAAGTGTTGGGTTTTGGTTGTTGACCTTAATTCTTAACCCTCATCACTATCATGTTCTTCTTCCCTTTCCTCCTCTGATCATCGAAGTTTTGATAAAGTCCTTCAAAAAATTAACATTTTGTAAAAAGTTCAGACTTCAAGGATCAGTTGTTCCCCTTAACCTTTACCACCATTTCATCATGTGTTGAGGTTTTCCCCTAATCCTCAATCTCTGATGTCTATTTTCAGTCTTCAATGATCAAGTTTCTTCTCTAACTTTTATCTTATCATAAATTTAATCCAACCCTTGATCCCCAATGTCTTATTATTGGCCTTCAGTGATTGGATCTCGCTCTTATCCTTTTTCTTGTCCTTATGATAAGACATAGTTCATCTTCCCTACTCCTGACTCCCAACATTCTTTCTTCCCCTAGTCTTCTTTCTAATCTTTCCATCTAATCTTTTTCTTTCATCCTTCCCTTCTTCTAGCAAGCATTAGGCCCAACGCTTAACATCCGACAAGAGTTCTCTTTCAAGGATCATGGTTTCAACATTTTTCATATTGTCTTCTTCATCAACATGGTATGTGGCATGCCCAATGCCTAATGCCCAATGGAGATTTTCCTCTTTGAGGTTTTTGGTTCATGGATGCTCTTCTCATTGGCCCTTTTGACAAGCAGTTCCATGCAAGCCCAAAGCCTGGTGTCCAATGAAGGTGACCTTTTAGAGTGGTGAATCATTTAATATTTAATCCAATGTTTGGTTCAGGCTCAAAACTTCAGTAATACTCCCAAAGGGTTTTTTTCTCTTGTAAATGCCATTAATGTTGCATAGCTACCTTCTCTACTACTAGATTTGATCCTTGAGCTTATAGGGATGATATTTAATACATTTCTTGACAATTGCAAGTTGGAAAAAGCAATGTCCATGCTTCTTTATGGTTTGCATGCCTCCTTTCTGTCAGAGGGCCATTCTTGGCTAGATTTTGTTGTGGATTTCATGGGGGGTTTTGTTCGTCATTTGCATGCTCATTAATGTAGGGGCATGACTTCATGGTGTGTGACCATGTGAATGTGATGCAATCAAGCATGCGAGGCTAGTATAATTTATGGAAAACATGATTCTTTCCTCGAGGTCTCTTGATGAGGTGGATATATATATATAAATATATATACATGCATAAATATATATGTATGTATGTATGTATATGTATTTATGTACATATATGTATATATATGTATGTATGTATGTATATATATACATATAGGCATACATATATAAATATACATATATATGTATATACATATATACATACATATATATATGTATATGTATATATGTATGTTTGTATATATATACATATATATATATATACTACATACATATGTAGTTATATATGTATGTATGTATGTATATGTGTATATATATATATATATATGTATACATATAGATATATATACATATATATATATACACATATATATAAATGTATATACATATATATACATATAGATATATATACATATACACATACATGTATATATATGTATATATATATGTATATATGTATGTATATACATATATGTATATATATGTATATATGTATATACACATATATATATATATATATGTATATATATCTATATATATCTATATCGATGTATATATATAATTCAACTGAGAAGGAGAGGATAATTTTTTTTACAGAGGGAAGCAGTTGCAAAGCCGACACAAGAAATATATTCATAGGAAACCTTAGGGTTTTGACATCTAGTTCTAGATTTAGCTAGTTTGCATTGTAATGATCTGGGTTTTCTCTTGAACCTACAATAGTATTTGTAATATTTGAATACTAAGTTATTAAAGGTAGAATCAACCTTAGTTGAGTGTCTTCTTATGTATGGTATACATTTCCAAACGTATGTTGTTTAGTTTTTCAACCAAAAATCTTTAAAATCCTTGCAAAGCTTTTGCATGGTATCTTTTCAATACAATAAAGGAAATGTGTGGGTATATTTGAGAATTACTAAGTAGAATCTCCTAATATTCTACAACCATTAATTGTATTTTGAAATGAATATGCAAAGCCCATCTTGCCTATGTATTTTGAAAGGAATAGTCTTTTATGGTGACTTGATTAAGACATCACCTTTTTTTTCAATTGTTGCATGTTTGATTAAATATAGAGACTTTGATTCCCAATGGATAAAGGCACCAGTTTGTGATTGGTTTTCTCTCTTATCATTCTCAACACACTCTAAATACATCAACTCAAACACCTTTTAAGTTTTATTTGTGTGCTATATTGTCATGTTTGAATGAATACTACAATATAAGGGTGTATCATAAACACATTCCCAAACACTTATATGGTAGATTGCTTGTTAATAAGGTGCTCATCCTTACATGTCCAAACTAGCACATAGGTATATTATAACACCAATATTGGGATACATTATGAAATGGGTATAGTTTGTTGTAAGTTATTATTTAGTTTTTCAATCATCAATTCAACACTTTAGGGAGACCCCCCCTTGGTCTTGAAAAGACAAAAGTGAAGGAGGTCTTATCCACCTCAACCATTAGTCCTTAGTTTCCCAACCTAAAGATAGGTTTGTGGTAATTTTCCTAGGTTTGACACCCCTAACACTTGGAAGATTATCAGACCTTAGGGATTTGGGGCCTATAGCTCTAATCACCAACAAATGCAACATCCAATACACTACAATGTTGTTGTAGTTGGGCCTCCACTTAATTCTCTACCAAATAATGCTAGTGGTACCTCTATTTATTTGGTGATACTCAACCAACACAACCATAGTGTCCTTTTTTACTTAAAAGATGTATTTTTTTCAAGCAAGCATAACTTTCAACAATAAAGTTAGATATTTATCTTCTTATTAGCATTGGAAAGAAAGTTTTGAGCACTTTATAGTGGTATATATTATTTTTCAATATTTCTCCCCAAGCATTAGGACTACTTCATGCTATATCAATCTAAATGTATCACATGTATTTTGGTTGAAAAACCTTTTATAACTAAATAAGCAACATAATCCCATTATGCCTTCATGTAAGAACCATATAGCACTTATTAATAAGCCTCAAGAAAAAGCTACTATATCATGCTTGCCACTACTAAATGTGACTTGTGATAAGAAGATATTCACTATTGAAAAATATATAATATAAAACAAAAGATAGGATCCCATGTAAACAAAACATTTGGTCGAATTGAGGATTTCAACATAAAATACATGAAACTAGAATAGTATTTCATGAACACCATCAAGTGGATTCAAGTCATTTCTAGTACACATATAAACCAAAAGGAATGTGATAAATAATAAAAAAATCACCATTTACAAGCCAAATAGAATGGTTTCCAATGGGTAAGTCTCCAACATATCCAAAAGAAGATAAATAGTGCATGTGTGAGAGGAGAGGATATATTTCATTGGAGAATATGGTAGACTAGGCATAGGGGAAGGATAGATAAGGAAGAGATAGGAATAGGGTAATAGGATTAACTATGATAAGGTGATGAGATATGGATGAAAAGAGATAATGGGAAATGAAAAGAATTATGATCGAGTAATGAAAGCATGTTAGGAGGGGAAAACAAATCATAATATTAGTTAGGAGGAGATAATGAGTCAAAGGGTGAATTAGGAGATGGTAATAGGACAATATTTGCAGGGTATCATGGGCATAGGGTGAATAAGGAGGGTATAGTGGGATAAGACTAAGAGGGAATAATGGGACAAGAACATGAGGGGTTAATGGTATGTGATTAGGAGGGAATAATATAACATAGAGTGATTTAGGAGGTGTTAAGGGTTTGACTATAGGACATGAAGCAAGAAATTGAGGAGTGCAATATTAATGGAGAAGAGTGTTGGTCAAAATGAGTGGAAGGAAAGGTTTGTTGTATGTGTATGTGTATAGAATGAAATGTGGGGGGAGGTGGTATAATATAGAAGGGATAACAAGATAAGACCAAGAGGGGGTAATGGAACATAGGGTCAAATAAGAGAGGATACAAAGGGATGGGAATAGGAGATAATAGAGCATAGGATGGAGCAGTAGAGATTAGTGGGAAAGGCTAAGAGGGGATCATAGAACATAGGGTGAACTATTAGAGATTAATAGGATGAGATTAGAGGGAATAATGGAACATAAGGTGAAATAGGAGTAGATAATGGGACAAGACCAAGAGGGTATAATGGAAGATAGGGTGAAATAGGAGAGGGTAATGGGATGGGAATGGAAGGGGATAATGGAGCATAAAATGAACTAGTATAGAGATTAATGGGATAGGTCAAGATGGGACAATAGATCATAGGGTGAAATATTAGAGGTTAATGGGATGAGATTGGAAGGGAATAATGAAACATAGGGTAAATTAAGAGGTGTCTAGGGTTGACTATAGGACGTGAAGTAGGCACTTGAGGTGTATAGTAGTAATGGAGAAGAGAGTTGGTCAATAGTGAGTGAATGAAATGTTTCTTGTAAGGTTATGTGTATATGATGAAATGTGGAGGGAGGATGTATAATATAAAAGTGATAATGGGACAATACCAAGAGGGGATAATGGAACATAGGGTAAAATAAGAGAGGTTAAAATGGGATGGCAATAAAAGGAGATAATATAACATAGGGTGGACTATTAGAGATTAGTGGGATGGGTCAAGAGGGGATCATGGAACATAGGGTGAACTATTAGAGGTTAATGGGATGTAATTAAGGGGAATAATGAAACATAAGGTGAATTAGGAGATGATATTGGGACAAGACCAAAAGGGGATAATGGAATATAGGGTAAAATAAGAGAGGATGATGAGATGGGAAAAGAAGGGGATAATAGAAAATAGGATGAAATAGTAGAGATTAATGGGACAAGCCAAAATGAGATAAAAAAAATATAGGGTGAACTATTAGAGACTAATGGGATGGGATTAGAAGGGAATACTAAAACATAAGGTGAATTAGGAGGTGTATAGGGTTTTAACATAGGGAATGAAGTGGGAAATTGAGGTGCATGTAGTAGTAATGGATAAGAGAATTGGTCAATAATTATTGGAAGGAAATGTTTCTTGTAAGTGTTACATCCCCTCCATTTTGAACTTGATTACAACAATGAAATTATAGTCGTTATGTTAGTTATGATTAAATTTTTTTCATGAGAATGTGAATTGGGAAAAGATTTTTTAATTTATATGTTGTAACTACAAATATGAACAATTTTCTTAAGTATTTGGAAGATGAATGCATTGATGAATTTATATTTAAAATATATATATACATTGAGAACAATCTAACCCTAATTTTTGTCAAGTGGTTGCAGGATTTCCGACACCACGAGGGAAAGGGAAATATCATCAAGGAGAGGTTGTAGTTAATAAAGGATCCAAAATTATCATCATGCCATGAGTGGTGTAAGATAACTATTTTTAAAATCATAACCTTGGTCGAATATCTCATTTAATTAATTAGTTAGCAAAGCAAGTCTATTTGAATTTGAGCATTATCACATATCTCCTGATGTCATTTATAACATTTTTTAGCGCACCTTGGGAGATATTATCATAAAATATTTAAGTTAAAAATTAAATGATCATCTCCTAAACTGATGGTTAGATAATAAAGTTTAATTAAAAGTTTATGTTGGGCAATGGTGTGGTGGAAGGTGGTAACTCCTGCCACCATGCCATCTCTCTTGAGAACGTTCAAGAAGGAGAATGTATGTAGTCGCACGTGGAGGAGAGTCTAAAGGACTCGAGCGTTTTCTTTTTTTTTGGGCATTCTATATCTCTCTCATTCCTTCCACATTCTTTCATTCGCATTTGGCATAGGCAATTCTTCTTTTCAATCATCTTTGGGCATCACTCAAAACTCTTTTCAAAATATCAATCAAGCTACAACTTCACCTCATTATCTTTGCTAGTATCGAAATTCATTATTGGTTCTTCTTTCTCATTTATCCATTTCAAATTTATTTCTTTCAATTGGCCTTCCTCTAGGTGGAAACCTCATTCAAGTTCCACATTTATCCTGTTGCTTATCCATTTTAATTCCACTATATTATTACCCATTTCACCTATCATCTCTCATATTAGGTGGATTCTTGAATGATTATCCCCGTCGTGTAAATTGTGGAAGAGCCTGGTCATTGAGTATGAAATTCTCTAGTTTCAAGTAGGAGTGTGGGCTTCATCGAGCTACAGTCCGACATAACCAGGAATGTAAGAGAACCTTTAAAATTTGTTTATTACTCAGCTTCGTAATGATCTAGCTCGTCCTGATATTTTCATGTGTTGGAAAATGAATTTAATGATATGCACCTATAAGAAAATACAAGGATGTTGTTTTATTGCTCTTTCTCTGAACTAGACTGAGGAAAGATCTTTCCTCTCTTCTGTCCTGAATCTGAATACTTATTTGGTCTTGTATCAAAATATTCTTGTTAAATGTTTCTTGAACTTGAATGCTTGTTTGAACTTTCTCTTTAAATGCTCTGATATCATTTAGTCATAGATTAAGGTGTTGGGTTTCCTTCACTTTGCCTCTTAACTTCTGTATTGGGGATGTGCAACTTCTTTCTCAGCCGAGTTCTTTTCATGTCATATCAATGCTAAGGGTATGAAGGTTTATCTTTCTCGAACAAGTTTCTTCGTATTCCTCTATTTATGTTTGAATAAGCAATTTTTTATCAAAGAAGAGAAATGATAGAGTCTAGTCTCTCTCTTATAGGCTTAATGAAAACAACATAAACTTAAAATAAGAAAAAAAAATTCAAACCAAGTTATGGTAATATAAACCCTTGAACCAAGAATTATCATGTTGAGCAAGGGTGAGAGTGTTGATGACACAAAAGTGTCATTAATAATGAAATCCTTGGCCAAGGTACGATGCTAGATTAAGCATTTGTCAGCTATCAAGAACCAAATATACTCCTAGTCAGAGTGATCCTTCTAATTAGGAGTTACCTATAGTGAAGGATCGACCAGGTGATATAGGTCCTTGACACCAGGCTCAGAGGTATGATAATATTATGTGATCCTTTGTTGATTGCCCTCGTGAAGGGTCAAGTTTCTTCAGTTGAAGAAACACGGGAAACCAGTAGGTCTTCGGTTTCTTGTAACTCTTTCTCTCTTAAATTCAGTTATAATTACTTAAGCATGTTTATTTCTTAGCTGTAATAAATGCTCTTACATTTCAAAAATAAAGAAAAGTTAGTTATTGTTCTACTGTGTTTTTAGTTATATGGAATTAGTTAGTTGTTTCCTTTCAGTTGAAACAAAAATTTTAAAAGTTAGTTGAGGAACTGAATATGTTGTAATTTTTTTAAATTTTTTTTTTATCTTTTCCATTCTGATTACAAAGGAAACCCTAGCAAGAAAACTAGTTAGTTGCATTTCAATTGAACTAGTAGTTAGATTTCATTTTTAAATTGTAGATCAGTTAGAGTGTTACATATGGTATCAGAGTGAACTGGGTTCAAAACATGGACCTATGAGCTTGTCACAAGAAAAACCGCTAAGCATTCAATAGTTTGGCTAAGGTTCAAAACTGGTTTGATGCCATAAAGGCATAGAGAAAAACCAAGGAAACTGTCAAAAAGACTTTTTTTCTAGTACTTACCAAAGTCAATGGTTAAAGGAAAGCCAACTAAGGAGTTAAAACTTCTAGAGAAAAACAATTCTGCTAAGGTTGCATAGTGGAAATATTTTGAGACTTAGACTAGAAAGGTGCAACCTTGGTTAGTTACTAATCCGACTAAGAGCTTGGGTAAGTAGTGTCTATAGGAGTTCAATATCAATCTCATATCTCATAAACATAAGGATGGGAAGATCCAAAAGTAATTAATTAAGTGCAAGAGCAACTGAGTGTTGAAAAATCCTAGAAATTATATCAAAGACTCATAGATAAGATGGGTTCTAGTCTAACTTTTAGATGGCTTGGAATGAGACAAGTGGAATAAACGGATCAACAAAAGACAAGTGGTGATATGTTGGCATGGAAGGCAGAGAAAAATGGTATAGAACTTGGAAATACTTTTGTTCACTGAGATCCATGAGGAAGCTAATTACCATATACCAATACTTAAGCATAAGTAAAGGTGAATACGAGATCTTCAATACCTCATGAAGCCTTTTGAAAAAAGAAGAAGATGTTAATGTGTGGAAGAGGATGTAATTAAAGAGGATCATCTTAGGCAATATTTTGATGAATAAAGATCGGGATTAGAATAATTCTTTGAACCTTTGTTA